>JANEYF010005735.1:0-2500 GCA_029963845.1 Rhamnusium bicolor | reverse complement strand
TAACAAACTAACTTGCTTTATTATCGTTTAACAGTACTGCCATTTTTTTTTAATTTTGGCTGAACTGTATAAAATGTAATTATCGCGATTGAACATCTTCAAATTGAACAACTTACATAATGTATTTTTTTGTTTACACTTCTACGTGTTTCAGTATGAAATCCGTTTAAAAATTAAATTTTGTTAAATGTCACATTTTTGTCCAATTTCAAAGTAGAATCAATGTCATACATTCGTTTTAAATTTTAATTGTTTACTTTAAAACATAACATTTGTACTGACACGACTGGAAAGTTAATCTGACGACGCGGTATTTTTTTCGGACGATCGAAAATTTTCGGCGCATCGGCAGCCGCCACGCTGTTACGATGCGTCGGACCGAATTCGGTCAAAACACGTTTTTGCGTCTTTCGCGATGTAGAACGGCACGCCGTCCACAATGTTGCCGAAAAGGCGTTTTCCGAAAGTAGGCCCCCCTTTGCAACCCCCAACCTCGATTTTTCTCGAATAATACCCTCCATGCGGGAGCGCGCTCCTTAATCTGTCGACGAAGTATTTTTTCGGACGATCGGAAATTTTTAGGCGCGCCGACGGCCGCCACGCCGTTACGACGCGTCGGATCGAATTCGGTCATAAGACATTTTTACGTCGTCCGCGACGTAGAACGACACGCCCCACGCGAATTTGTCGAAAAGGCGTTTTCCAAAATTAGCCCCCCTCCCGACCCCCTGATTTTTTCGGAAACCCCCGCCGAACGACGGCCCCCACGAAAGAGCGTTCCTTAATTTGCATATTCACTATATTTCCCACGTTTGAAAAAACGCGAAAATCGATTTGGTACCTGTACAGGCTAAACTAAGCGTCGTACGTGTTTTGCACCTATACTTTTTTGTTGGCCTGGGCATTGCCTTTACCTTTCGGTCGCACCCCCTCGTCTTTCGGGGTTGTGCACCCTCCACACCCCAGGTGGGGGTGGAGAGGCAGTTTTTTCTCTCTGACAATCCCATGGCACCACGGGTCAAAACGAGCGCGGGAGTCGCTGCGCTTCGGGGTCATTCTCGGCGACGGAGAGCTCGGCTCGCGTCAGTGGTCCCATCCTCATTGACCAGTTTTTAGAAAAAACGAATATTTCAAAAAACCCCCCCCCCTGAAAACTCTGCTGTGGGGCAAAATGTGCGCAAAAGGCCTTTTATTTAAAATCGCGCGCCCCCGCTCCGCCTCCCTTCCTCGTTATCGGTATATAATAATAATAATAATAATTTTTTTAATTCTGAGTTTATACTGTACCTAATTAGCAAAAATATTTTACTATCTCAATTATAATACCTGTGATACTTCAGATGGCAATATTTCATGCAGTGTTATTTTTCCAGAAGCATTTCCAGTACGAGTACTACTAGCTTCATTTGCTACAAACGGTATACCAACAAATGTCTCTTCTGAAAATCGTAATTTGCTATCATTTATCTAAAATAAGCAAATAAACATTATTCCCTTTTTTCCGTTAAAATACAATATACATCTATGAAAAATCACTAATATTCATCAATATGTTTTACATTGAAACATCACTACTGTTCCGTTTTCCTCAAACCCCCAATATACACTTTTTAATGATAAAATATTGTAGATACTTCTGCCTTCAGTACCACCAACAATCGACAATTTATTTAGATTAAAATACCGCCCTACTTTCTCCCAAACTCAATAAAGCCACATCACAACATGATATTTATTTTGCTGTGACTGTATTATGTATAATATTACTTATCTTAATGAAAATGAACACATATATAATGAATTACTTACCTTATTTTGTATTTCTAATAATTCCAGTATTTTTTTGCCCTATTCATTTTTTAACAGATTTTTTTAACCTCTAAATCACCCGACCGTTACACTAGATTGTGAAGAACTAAAACAAAATCGTCTCATTTTTTGCAACATCAAATCACAAGTATTCAAAATTCGTTAGCGTCAAAAGACGTTAACAGCTCATACCGTCTTTCGTTATCTCACATATTTAAATAATAAAAGCGTCAACTCTGTTAGAGTCATTTGACTTTTAAATGAATATCATGAAAATGTAGTTAGTGTCAACCTACTTTGAGTTTACACTGTCATAGGAATTTAATCTTTGACACTAATTCCGTCATGCTGCTCACAAATTAAAGATATCGTTAACTCAAATCTGCCATTTTTGGAGATGACGTTGTTTGACACTAAACTCTCGAATAGCTACACCATGGGATTGGCAACAGTTAATTAGATCGACAGGAGCTACAGTCTGGAACATGGAACTGAGTGATTTTAAAACCTTTGATGCCTTGTATTTAGATTCAGATGCCCCATTTGGAACCGAAGATACCAAAAAGAAGCAGAGAATTTTCTTATTTCATCGACAGTATGGATAGAAGTGCTCATGAAAGCCCAGGTATTCTTTACTACAAAACGTCATTTACCAGTGAAGAATTTAATATTCTTGATATGAATAGAATTA
>JANEYF010005734.1:0-270067 GCA_029963845.1 Rhamnusium bicolor | reverse complement strand
AGAGGAGCTGCGTCAATTAGATAGGGATACCCGCAAGATGATGAATATTCACAGAAGTATTCATCCTAGATCGTCCGCTCCTCGTGTGTATCTCCCACGTTAACGGGGAGGCCGAGGACTCTTGAGCCTGGAGTGTACGCATGGCAGAGTAGTACTGAGTATGGCATGTAACATACTCAGGAGCTCAGATCCCTCTTGCGGTTCGTAACACATCACGAAACTGTAGGAGTGGGAGCAGGATTGTTCAAGGCAGCAAAAAGAGCCGCAGATGAACTCGGTCTCGCATTTGACATCAGGCGAGGAGGCCGGCGAGGTGCTGATGTTGGAGTCAGTCACCGAACTTCAGCCAAAACGTCTGAAAGCCCGAACTAGAGCTGCCGAACAAGAAACTGTTTCGAGCAGCACGTCGATAAACCCCAGCATGGTGTCTTCTATAAGAACATAGAAACACTGGGTTTATCGACCAGGCTGACCTTCGCCTTCTAAGGTCAGCAGGGCTTAAGTCGGAGACCGAGGGATTCATTATGGCCTGTCAAGATGGTGTTATCAACACCTTGGTCTACCGTAGCCGCGTGTGGCGTGTAGAGGTTCCTGATATCAACTGCAGGACCTGCCATCAGGCGCCTTAATCGCTCATGCACTTACTATCTGCATGCCCTATATATGCGATTTCGGCCTACATCCACCGGCATAACGCGGCGTTACGAGTGCTATACTACCATCTAAGACACTCGTACGGAGTAGACCAGACACCAGTGCTGCCTTACGTCCCCGGAGATATTGAGTCCGTTGTCGAGAACGAGAAATGCCGGATTTACTGGAACTACTCGTTCCCGACTGTCAGGGCTAATCCAGGCCAACAAGCCTGACATAGTCCTCCTCGACCATCAACTCAAGGTGATGTATGTCATCGAGTTCTCGGCACCTGCAGAGAAAAACATCACCTTGAAGGAGGAGCAGAAACGGACCAAATATCGCGATCTCCGGTACGAGCTCCAAGTGCTGTATCCAGGCTACTCAGTAAAAATGGTCGTCCTTATAATCGGTGTACTCGGAGGGGATAAAGCCTACGCTGCTCTCGGAACTGAAGATCATACCGGCCTGCCAAAAATCAGCCGAGTGGCTGGCAGGCCAAATGCAGAAGGCGGTCATTCTTGGTTCTCTCCGTCTGCTTAGGGCACACGATTCCGGAACCTACAGTCACTAACCCTGCGGGATCTGGGGAGTGGCTGAGGTTAATGTGCTGGCGCGACTCCCGTGAGGCGTCGGAGGCCACGGGAGGACTGTCCAGCGTCGGGCAACCGCAAAAAAAATACATTAAGTAATAATTTAATAATTTCACTCTGGGAGTGAAATTAATAATAACTGTTTCACTTTTATTTAAAAGTAACAAATTTGAATTAAACCATGTTGCAAATTTATTTAGCATAATTTGGGCTTTATTTATGACTTTGTGAATCGTATTTTCATAACATAGGTAACTGTTATCGTCAGTAAACATTACCAAGCTATTGAACTCATCTATATAGGGTAAGTTATTAACAAATAAGAGAAACAATAAAGGTCTTAGAACTGACCCTTGCGGCACTTCACACGAGATTTGAAGTGTGTCTGATTTATTTTTTTGAATTTCAATAAGTTGTGTACGTCTTGCGAGATATGATGTCAATAGCTTGTTAATGTTGTCTCTAAGACCAAATGAAGCTATTTTTTCAAGAAGTAAGTTGTGGCCAACAAGATCAAAGGCCTTACTTAAATCCATAAATATTCCAACGGCTTTTTATTCTTATCAAGTTTTATATAAAGTACTTCCAGGAAGTCATAAATAGCAGAAGTTGTCGATTTGCCTTTTCTAAAACCATGTTCTTTACAATTTAAAATGTTAAGTTTATCTAGATAATAGTAAATATTGATATAAATTTCCTTTTACCTAATATTTTTGATATAGTTGATAATATTGCAATCGGTCTATAGTTTTCTGCATAATGTTTATCGCCTTTTTTTTATATATTGGTATAACCTTGGCTACCTTTAATACCTCTGGAAATATTCCATATAAAAATGACAAATTAATTAAATGTACTAAAGGTTTCAATATAAAATTTGTATATGATTTTATTATATTTGTACTGAGATCATCAATTCCTACTGAATTTGAATTTACACTATTACGATTACCTGCACAGTTTTGTACTCTATTTTATTCCATTAATTTATTACTTAAATTACTTGGTGTTTCGACAAAAAATTTATTGAAGTGATTTGCAATATATTTTAAATCAATAATTAATCCATTATCTGTTTGAATTTCATTAATCTCTAACTTACTGTCATTTTTGTTTGTTATTGTGTTATTAATTATATTCCATACAGCTTTTGATTTATTATTTGTTTTAAATAGAGTTGCTCATTATATAAGTTTTTTGCAGATTTATTATTTTTTCTGTATACTTGTTTGTAGCGATTATAAATAATTTTATCATTTTGGTTTCCAGTAAGTGTTATTATATTATATAAATCTTATAATTTCTCGGATAATACGCGTATTACTTTAGTTACCCAAGATTTTTATGTTGTTCTCTTAATATTAACCTATTTTAGGGGAAATGCTAATCAATGTAGTATTTTAATGTATTGACATATAAATCAAAAGCTGTATTTACATCAGTACAATTGTATACTTCCTGCCAGAATTCCTTATTTATATAAGAGATAAATGTTATCACAGCGCCTAATTAATCGCCAAATTTCTGTACACGAGAGTTAAACTTGTAAAATTGGAGTTTGGTACACTATTTAGACCAATCAGATAGACAGACTGCATCGGAGCTTTTACCATATCGGGAGCTTTTAAAGTGGCGTAGTTTTTGTCCTTTTTACGCATTGGTAAAACCATGACATCATGTTAACATCGCAATAGATGACGACACAACCCCTATAAATAAAAAATTTAAGACAAGTTCAGACAATTATTCTCCAGGCAGCCACGCGAGAAATAAATTTTACACTCTTGCATTAACACAGACTTGATGTCCCTTTAGGAACGATAAATAATAAATTTAAAATCGGTTGTGAACCCCATTAATAAACACCAACTGATCTATAGTCATCAGAACAGTCTTTCGTTGGCCGTTTCACAGGTGAATAGATCTCCACGTGCCCCAGAAGTCTTAAGATAGGCACTAAGAAATTTATCCACGCACCAGGCTGGGTTATTTTTTGGTACTCAAGACACGAAGACGGCGTCCACCATCTATAAAATATTTTTACAACATTCACCGTAGAAAACCAGAAGCACTTCTTCGACAGCTTTTATCAATCGTGGATATTGGCTTGAGGGTCTTCCGTCATCAGGTTTTATTGTAAAACTCTACTTTGTTTTTTATTTATTAAACATAGAAAACCGCAAACAGGCTCCTAAGGACATAGGCTGTCCACTAATAAAAAAATTAAACGTTATTGCAAAAAACATCATCGTTTGAGACCTCCAAGGACAGGTAAGTAAGTGACTTGTATACAAGACAGAATTATTTTTCAAAATTCTCGAAACTCATTTTATATAAAAAATTTAACTAGTTTTAAAATCAAAGTTTCACTCGATTTAAAATTCATTTCCTTGCAAAATTTGGTTAGTTCTAAGTTTCCCCGGTGTTTACTAGGCTGCCATAAAAGTTTCAGAATTTATTGAAATTTTCTTTTTTGAGAATCGACCGCAAAAATTTTTACAAAAAATGAATTTCATCAAAACATTTTGTTAGTCCACCAGGACATAGAAACACTCATTTTTAAATTTTTAATAACGTTCGACTTAGTCGTTTGAAAATAAATTTTCAAATTTATTTTCATTTTAATAAAATCACATTAAGCATAAAAAGAAACACTGCTCAAACAATTTTTCTTCGAATTCGATAGAAAATTTTTAATAAAAATTTTTTTTATAGGTTTTACAAATCGATCATTATTAGGAAAAGTTGTGAAGTCGTGCGCGACCTTTTAGGCAGGCTAGTAGGTTCCGAGTTGTAGGTTAACTTGCTGTCCAGTCTGACGAATTTCGACAATTTTTCAAGACATTTTTAAAAGTGTTTTGTGTTTGTGAATTTTACGTTAATCTAAAGGACCTCGTGTCCAATTTTACACTTTCATAAATCACCTGATCTCGTCAGTAAAATTCAATTTTGTAAGGAACCCTCTGTTCAAAATATTTTTGACATTCAGCAACTTTGAAAAAAATAAGTTTCATAATTCAAAAAAGCATTTACAGGGAACAAAAAGACATTCTTGCATTTTCTAATTTTATTTTCGCATAAAATCTGCCTGAAACAATATTTTCAGTATTTCATAAAGTCATTTTCAGGCTAGAAAAAGCCAAGTTGCTGAAGTCTTGCTCAGCTCTGTTAGCGTAGAGAAAGGCACACAGAAATATTCAACGAGGATAAGAACAGGCTACCTTACCATATAGAAAAAAATCGACCTTGTGAAAATTCCATTTCTACGATCAAATACTAAGGCAATAAAATAAATAGTATTTTTTCGTGACAATAAGTCACGTGGCGCTCAACTTAATAAAAGAATAATAACCAAGCTAGGGAGAAATAAAAATACAGGTCTTCAAATTCACAAACTTAGCCTTGTACAATTTGTGACAGAAACTGAAGTTATTCAATGCTATTAGGCGAGGGTTTTGTAGGTGATATATCATCTTTCGGAAGGAATGTAAAGCAGTTAGTCCATTGTCTATTAAATGTTAGTAAGTACAAAATCTCTACTTTCCGATAAAGAGTTTCGACAAAATTTCCAGGTTGGGGGTAGCTCGTGTTCTGGCGTTGGTGATTGGTCCTGGTATCGGAAATAGGCTAACGTTAAATAAATGATTAAAAAAAATAAGTATTTTTGTGATTGAATGTTTCAAACAAATTTTCTACTATATAAGGTGTTAATTTTTACAGAACACACTTTTTATTTCAAATGGAATGGTATGTGTGTGTGTGTGTTCGTGCGTGCGTGTGTGTGTAAATTAAGATTCCTCACAAAATTTCCTTTTTTAACGGTATGGGGATATGTCTACTTTCTATTATTAATTTGAGAGATACTCATGACATGACTAAGACTAACTCATTGACGCAAAACGGTTTTTTTTCTGAAATTTTCACTTTAGGTAGAGAATGCTGTGGTTGTTTTAAAATAATTATAAAATTTTTACATTGTAAATGTTGTACAAAATCCAAACTTAATGTGTAAATTTTTTTTAATTGAAACAGACTTCAAGTCTCTTTCGATTAATATAGGCTAAACTTATATCAAACCGTTTTCAAGAAATTTACATATTTTTAAATCATACCTACGTTAAACATTTTTTTAGAAGGCTATGAAAATCGATAAGAAATTATTCAAAAATAATTTTTTAATAATATAAATTATTGTAACATTTCAAAAATAATATAAGTAATAGCAAGACCAAACTTAAAAAAAACTATATTTAGTGTACAAATTGGATTCGTTTTTAACGCATTTTCCAGCTCTATTAATTATACTTCTTAGCACATTTATAAGCATTGTATTACTAACAAGAGTCTTTATTCCTATTTTTCACGTCATTGTTTGTAGTTGGGGGGAAGTTCATAAACTTGCCACAGAAAATCAGGAGTGGTAATATCTGGGGACCAAGGTGGCCAAATTGTCGTCCATTCTCTTCCGATCCACCTATTTGGAAATATTAAATTTAAATGTGACCTAAAGTTTACAGTATAATGGGGTGGTACGTCATCATAGTTGAACTACAATTGTTGCACTGTGTTTCGTGGTATATTTTCTAGAAAGAAAAAAAGATGTAAAAACTAGAGATACACTTTACTGTTAAGGTGGTTCTCATAAAAATATGGATCAATAATTTTTTGTTCCGAAAATTTTACCCCAACCATTTATGCTGGAAATCGACAGGTTATGAGGATTTTCTGTATTGTAAATATGATTTTTTTTTCTATTTGGTCACCCCTTTTGAGTAAATCTGGCTTAATCCGTAAATTTAATAAATTCCAAAAAGTCTGGTTCATTTTGACCTCTCTGTAATATCCAATTAAGCTTGATGTATATTAGTTCTATAACGATGTTTGTATTTTTATTTTCTCATCCATATATATAGAGAAGAATTAAATTGGTGTCGTAAGAAAACTCGAGTTCCAGATTGAGATGGAAATGGACGTTTTGAGACTCGAAAACAGAAAAATTATCCCAGTCGATATGCCATTTGTGTGTCTGTGAGTCCTGTATCTGTGCGTCTGTGTGTCGCTGGTTTTAATTACTATTCATTACTTTAATGTTTTAATCTGGTACCTGGCAAAGAAATTTTCGGTTGAATAAAGATGTGTTTAAAATTAGTGATGGGAACTATCGAATAAAAACTATCGAACAATTCGATAGTTGAATTACGTAAGAATGAATTTAAAAAATGTTGACATTAGGAATGGAGGTTATGAATATGCATAGAGGCAGACGGTATTTTATTCATAGATAAGAGACACATTTTATTATGTGATACGATAAACAGTGTGAACAACAAAATAAACAAAACACAACTGTCAACTGATGATGACATGTGACTGATATAACACTATGTCGATTCTGATTCTAAGGACCAATTTTTTATGAGAGGTCAAACTCAGCAGCATTAATGAGCAAATTAACATCATTCAGATGATGTTTTGTAGAAAAGTTCTAATTGAATGATTTTTTTCGAATGAATTCATTCGATAGTTGGAACCATTCATTCAGTAATTAATTGATAGTCAACTTATTCGATAGTGCCCATCAATATTCCAAATATTGACGTCGATAAATTTACCTAGGTAGACCTTTCCACATTCATTTATTAATAAGAGAAGAGGCGTCCTTGTAAATTGTACGACGGAGGCGACACTGGCTATAGTCAGTATGGTTTCGTCATTTCAAACGCATAGGTTGACGAGAAATTAAAAAAGGATTAGGTCTCCTAAGGAAACCATTTAAAAAAAAAAAAAAACGCGCCTGCAACTCTACCTCAAGGGTGGTGTGGAAATGAGCTCCAACTTCAAAAGGCACTATAGTGCAAAAAAAGGTTAAAACAATGCAAAAAAGTCCCAGAAGCATAGGTTTTATCAAATATTTCACTTTATTATTTATGTCATGTTTATTAAGATCGTAAATTCACGTTTTATCAAGATAATACGAAATGCGCGTCGAGTTTCATGTAACACCCTTCTTCAATCGCACATTGTTCGAAATCCATTGCATTTATTGACTCTAGTCATAGATCCATTTTTGTAGGTAATTTTATAAGGAAAATTTTATTAAGTAAAAAAAAATATTGTGGGGCCATCGGTTTCTGAGAGAAACGTCGAAAACTACGACAGGGTCTATTTGGGGTGGTTTTTGGAGGTGAAGCGACCACTTCCTATTTTAGAACTTTTTGATTTTGAAAACTATCCACTTGACGCGTATAATCCCCAAGCCGCAAAACTTTATAATTTGTTTTTCCTATTTATGCAAATATTAATGGACTATAAACAACTATACACAATATACGTTTACTCTAGTGATCGCTAGTTGAAATACATATGTGTGTTAGTGCCACATTCACCAATGTAGCACTAACACTTCCAGTATTTGAGCCTTCTTTGTGTTAACTTTGGATGATTGGATGTTATCGAACTCGCCAAAATAGCCATAAAGTAAGATATTGTGTCGTATATCATGATTTAGAACAGGTGTTTAAATGGCTTGAAAAAAATAAAGTGAAGCTGTTCATTACAAAAACTAAAAGTATGATCGTAGGCAATCAACAGAAAGTCAACTATTTTAAAAATAATAATCTGTCGTTCAAGCTTCAATCAGTAAATTTAACATTAGTATCGGAAATCAAATATATAGGAATTGTCGTTGACTGTAATTTAAACTTTAAATGCTACGTAGACTATAGATGTAAAAAAATATCAAAAAAGATCGGTGTACTTAAGCGAGTTAGTTGGTATATATCCGTAAATACAAGAAAAACAACTCTATAATTTTAAAACATTTTAATTATTGTAGCACAACATTATATATGGCTAACCAAACGGATTTAGAACGGTAACAGAAATTACAAAACAGAGCTATGAGAGTTATCGTAAAGTGCAGTATATACACTGGAAACAAGGATATGTTAAATGCGTTAATTTGGCTGAACATAAGGGAGTATATCAGATATAATGTCCTAATATTCATACATAAAATCAACAAAGAAACTGTCCCTGATTACTTAAAAAACTTCCTCAGGTCATCTTTTATGTTTATAAAACCAGATATAAATGTTTGAAAGATGAGTGGATCCCCCTCCGAAACGTCACAACTAAATAAAATATAAAGAAAACGATTTTTAGTTTTCAATCAACCCGAAAATCCAAGAAAACGTAAAGAATTCTAATCTTAATATTATGGTTAAGAGAAAATCTTAGTGTAAAAACAATTAAGTTTTATACACTCAATTTACAAATATTAACAATGTTCCCCATCATCTGGAAGCAAATAAATAAAATAGGACTGTAAACGACACAGTGATAATATTATATAAAAACAGATCCTTATGTGAGATCCTAATCAAACGGAAAAAGGTAGTGAACATATAAGTGAAAAAATTGTGGACGATTAGACATTAGGCTTTAGTTTTCATTTCTTAAAAATTTTGGAAATTACTGAAGATATACAAAAATATTAAAATTTCGTTAAGAAAATTTTGAATAATTTGAAATAATTTAATGATTAAACAACAAAGACATTTGCCAAATTTAATGAACTGAAACAAAATTATTTTTATTTCTAGTTGAAAAAAAGAATAAAGTATAGTGAATTACCAAATATTTGTACAGAATATCGTTTTCTGAGCTTACTGGTATTATATGTCTTGAAATTGCATATTGGTCGACATTAATATGTATCATCTGTATCGCTGCGATTCTTTAGAACGGCCTTGTCAGAATTAATAAAGACGAAAACTATATTAGGCACTAAGCACTTTAATTTGGAATCGACAAAAAGCATCAGGACCAGTTAATACCCCGTATCTCACATGTTTCCTTTAATCAACTTAATGTGTGTGATAGGATAGAGTAGACTATGAAATAAGAGGTTTAGGATGATGTTCTTGTCATGAAGATATATGCTGCGCCATCATTATTAATTAAATCTAAAGTTTGTACGAAGTCAATTGAAATCGTATAAAAACTAAAAAGCCTGCAAAAACCGTCGGCATCTCTTTATTGTACATGGGCGGAGGTAAATAGAAATGTTTGTCATAAGAAAATGTTATACTTGTTTGAAAATTGTATTAATTTTTATTATTTTTTGTTTATTAGATAGGCTATTTTTGTTCATTTCGCCAATAAAATATTTTTGAAATATTATATCAGTTTTAGATATAAAGTCTAAATATTTAAATTTATTGGGTTTAGTTTTAAAGTTAACCCAACGAGAAGGTATGAACATATCCTTGCCAGGATGAGGGAATGGGACAGGTTAGATTAGCGAGGGGAAAGGATGTTATATAGTAAAAAATAAAATAAAAGTTTCTTCTAAAATAAAAATAAAAATGTAAGTTTCTTAACCAAAGCAAAGAATTAGTACCACAAAAATAAATATTTGTTTAGATAAAACAAATAAAAACAAAATTAAAATATGTCTCTAGAATAAAGTAACTTAAATTAAAATTTCTTGTCAACTAAATAAAATATATTCCAAGAAATGTAACAATAAAAAAGTAAACTTCATACCTAATATAATATCTAAATATTTTGTTCTGAAAATATATGTATATTAAAAAAGTTAAAGGCTAAAAGTTGACGCGTCCGAATCTTTCTGAAGAGGAATCATTACCAGGTTGAATTATAATCGGCGCATCTAGATACACTATATGCCTGTTTAGTTTACGATATTCTCTGATTTTTTCCAAATAATCTACCCGAAGTGCTACTATACGTCGTGATTCCATAATTACCATACGACTGTCAAGTTTTTTATGTTTAAAACCGCATTCTAATAAAACATTTCGTAGTGTATCTAAAGAACTATAATTATAATCAGGATAATCGCTTAATTTTTCTCGAATCATTTTTAACGTAGGAACTATATTTTTTTCATACATATTATAAATTATACGCCGTATTACATCTTTGGTAGCATCATCAATATTTTTTAATTTCATATTTTTCCGTTTCCTATTTGTACCGTGATCTATAACATCTCCTTTTTTAATTACACGATAAATTGTTGATTTTGATATTTTAGTTAATTCGTTAATACGTTCTATTATTTCTTTCTCACATTTTCACGATTTTCGCTTTTTAAACGTTCATATATATTTAAAATAATGCGTTGACTTTGTACGTGTAAATCTTTATTTTGAAATTCTAAATTTATTCCGTCTTCCTCGACAATAACAGGCTCAACTATTTCGGGATTTTCGGGCGTTATTATATTATCTTCTGTTTCAAATGGTCTCCAGAAAGCCATGGTAAATTAGTAAATACCTAATATAATATCTTAAATACCTTTTATGTAGTAATAAATATTTACCAATATGAACACTAAGTATAAACCGAACCACCTTGATATTATAATAGGTATTTCTGCACTGCACTGGACAAATGTAATAAATAAATAGGTAACATCCGAGTCCACGTTGACTCCTGACTGATATAAACTCAAACACCCACCGACCAACCGGATTGACGAATATTCTGATCCCAGCCAATCGTCGCCCATCGTCCTCAAAATATAGCCAATGCCGGCACATCTCACAAGTTTCCGTAATTGCGGGGAAACGATTTAATGAGTTTTTTATACTAGTGGGCCTGTCCGTTTTATTATCTTTAAAACACGTGCAGTCGTAGATGGTTCGTTCAGGCTGATTACATTCCCAGTCTCGGACTCACCTGCACAATTTCAACTACCATTTGATTCTCGATACCATTGCTAAATATATAGGACAAAATATCAAGTTAAGTGCGCACAGTCCTGTGCTTTAACAATGACCAATTTCAATTGACTTCGTATAAACTTTACTAAATAAAATTATTTCTTCTAGCAACAGGTAGAATTAATTTATTTATAAAACTTGACTGACGCGTGCTTAATGTTCCGCGTGTATTCAAATCCATGGTGTGTATTCAAATAGTAAATATAAAAATTATAACAAATAAAAGTGCTAATATGAACATGGTTGTAAACGATTTGCTCGATAATGTAACATGAGTATTAAAAATATAATCCAAATTGGGAGGTAACGAATTTTCTACAATTTTTTTTCTAAAATTAATTATTAGATGAGCAACATACAGTAATTTTTTTTGGAAAACTTCATGAGTCAGATGCACAATCAGAAGCAAAAAATCATGAGTTAGATGTGTTCTGTGTGCGGAATATTAACAACTAAACTTGTTCAAAATTACTCGTCACAATGTATTAAAACAAAATAAAATTAAGATCTCTGCTTTTATTACCGAGCATAATAATCCAATGAGTATATGATCATTTAACATGATTTAAAAAATCAGTCGTTATCTCAAGTATTGAAGATTAAGAAGTTGCTCAGCAATCTTGTGACAGAACCAAATGCACCTCCGTAATTGATAATGTTTTAGGAAAAATTAGTTTTGAAATTTAACCATTAGAAAAATGAAAAGTTTTTACTTTTGTTCGACAAATCTACCGATAATTCTGAAGAAAAACATTTGGCAATTGTTGGTCATACTAATAAATATGTTCAAATCAAAGATGAATTTCTGGCTCTCATTCCAGCAGAAGATGTCAGCAGTTAAAATTTAAACAAATGTAGATTTTTTTCAATTCTAAGTTCCATATAAACAAAATTTGGTTGGATTTGGGGCAGATGGGACACAAACATTCTCTGAAAACACTTCTTGTTAAAGATGTACCAGATTTATTTACAATGAAATGCATTCGCTATTCTTTAGCGCTGTCCGCATCTTATGCCTACGAAAATTTCGGGATGAAGTTGAAAAATTAGAGCCATTTATACGTTCATGCACCACAAATAAGGTGGCTATCATTAAATTCAGATGTCGATCCAGTCTTGGAACAATTTGATGCTCTCAAGTCCCATTTTAGAGCAGAGTACATCAGAAGCAGTTTTATGATTTAAAAACGGTTGAATATATGAATTCCAGCAGTTACGAGTTACCAATTTTTCCAATTCCAATTTAACAGATTATATTTCGTATTCATTCATACATAAAGTGGCCATTTAATGTAAGTAAACCTAATTACAAGGACTTACCTCTTATTTTTTGTTCATAAATGGTGGTTTGTGGTCCTCAACATATATCTGCATCATTAATAGAGCTTATATAGTATCCTTTGAAAATATCTACGCTTTGCTGCAAATGTCAACGTATGTTGAAAATAAACGTTCTACTTACAAATCTCTGTTTTTTTGATTTCAGTACTATGTGGTATAGTTACTTGATAGAAATAGTTAGGACATACGCATTTCAGAGTGTGGGGATGCCCTAGAAGAGCTTGCCAGGCATAAAAGTGAGACTGGTGTGGGTCCCGGGACATACCGGAGTTCCAGGCAACGAGAAAGCCGATGATTTGGCTAGATTTGGAGACGAGGAACCCTATCTCGGGCCTGAGACTATGTTAGGTATTACAAGAAGGCAGGTTAAAACGGCCCTCAATGAGTGGGCCCATCAGACACTGAGGAAGCATTGGAGGATCAACAGGACCTGCAGGGAAACCCGAGACTGTGACGGGGACGAATAAATCGAGATCGGTCTGGTTACTGGGTCGGACTCGGAAAATCTTTTAATCGGAGTTATGACAGGCCACTGCAGAGGCATCTATCATTGATAGGTATTGAGGAAGACCCTACAGGATGCGGGAGTGATGAAGAAATATCTTACCACTTCCTGGGACTGTGTGAAGCGTTTGGGCGCCTGAGACAGAGTATCTTCAGTTCTGAGGCTCTTCTAAGGGAGGAGATGAGTTTTCTCGCAATGAGTGACATCGTGACCTTCATCAGAAGGTCGGAAAGATTCGACGAGGGAGCAAGAGAAGCACATTGCTGAGGGGACGGCTGGGGGTTGGTAAACAGGGCCCGATTGCGGCCTACTTGCCAGGCGTCAGTCTCCCTCACCATTACCATTAGGACATACGCGTACTCGTATTTCGAAATCCCCCGCCATAGTTAGGCTATTCCTGCACTGCGTCAGTATTCTTCACAACTTACTCGTATTCATTTTATATTTGATTTTCTTTATTTAGAGCAGTAAGTACCATTTAAATGGTAAGTAATGATATCTTATCAACCACTAATAGATTACATTTATAATGAACATTTGTTTTATGTATATGCTTACCTAATGTTGGTATAACATAGAAAACCGCTTGTTACTGAAATATGTATCCTGCTAGTCCTCAAAAATACCACGGATAATTGCAACTTACTTAAATGTACCTGAACTGTAATAATACACTGGCCATTGTTTTCGGTGATCTTCAGCCTCTTCTAGTTAAATCTGGAAGTGATTTAACGACTCATCAATGATATGGTTACTGGATTGCGTCTAATGTGGTTGAAGGTTATATCGAGGATTCAGTGCTCTTCAAAATTCATGTTGCGAAGAAAATTCAGGGTGTTATCAATCTTTATAATAGAATAACAATGTGAGAATGATTATTGTTTAAAATTGAGCGTGTCTGATTTTCATGAGACGGTTCCACTTAAGAATTCTAAATGTAAACGATCATTTACAATTAATTTTCAGGGCAATGCTGCAGTTGTTAATTTTTATGTTCACTCTGCTAATAAGGAATAACGTACTGTCTTTCTCAATTTGTATGTTCAGTGTTCAGTCTAATAATAAGGAATAATGTAGTTTCTTCTCAAATAAATTCTCTTAAATTTGATTTACAGTTTTTGATAGCAGTAAATTATTGTGAGTAAATTCGATTTAACTTCTAGAAAATTTGGACTCACTAGTGAATGAATATGAATCTGCACTTACTAGTGAATAAACGCCAACTTAGATTACTTAAAAACGTCAATATAAACTCCTTTTACATAAAGAGTTGGATAAACTATTTAAGTATACGTCAATGATCCTGAGAAACATTTATAAACGTTTTAATTGGGGTGCTTATAGATCCCGGCACAAAACATTAATTGCATAAATCTACACAATACTAATACAAAATAATAAAATGAACACAAAATAATAATGCCAAACAAACATAGATTGCTGTCTTAATATACGTTGCTATGTCACAACTGGTTGGGGTAACCAGCGATGCTTGACTTTGTATTTTCGGCGGCAATTATTGATTTGAATGCCAATTATTAGATTTGAATTACTATCTATTTCAAAATAATTATAGATTTTAAATGTTAAATAAAAAAATTTTCAGTAATAGTATATGACGTGAGTACCTCCATTTTTCGACTTTTCAAAAGATGTGAAAACACGATACTGTTTGTTGTAACGAAGTGATTTTTCCGTTACCAATTTTTTGTTGTACTAAGACTTAATTTGATTCATCTCTCACTTTGGTACACCCTGTATACTATAACTAGTATAAATGTTTCCATTAAAACTATTTTAAACCAGAATTCAAGTTCTTTTAGACCACTTGTTGTGTTTTTACTAAACAGCCGCCAAGTAAAACGTTGAAAATTGAATTTAATTTAGTTTAATTCAAAGTCAAGTTGAGAATAGTTGTTAATGATAAAAGAGTACGCCTCTATTCTTGTTTAAATAATTTATAGAATAAATCATTGGATTCATAGTAAAATATTAATTCATGACCGTTTTTAAAGATTTATTTTTGTAAATATAGTTTTAAAATTATGAGAAAACAATTCCCGGCGTCGGAATATTTTATAAACGTTTGCTTATATTAAATAACGCAGGAAATTTGTTTATGCACAGTACGCCAAGCTTGCTTGGAATACATTTACGACGCGCGCAATTTGTTCAGAATCCTTTGAAACATGTAAGCACGTGACTTTCGGGTGGGGGATCTGTGAATAAAACCGCATGCATGATACAAGAATAGCATCTTCTGACAACTGGTCGGATACACAGACCATACCGTACAAGCAACTCCTGAACTCCAGTGTGCTCCGATGAATCCCTTCAGTGGTAAGAATTCTTTTTCACAATTTTATTGCTTTATTGTTGATTTTGGTGCATTTCCGTCATTTGCCGGTTATGTTCGCATGTCTCCTATATTCTCTTGTTCGTTAATTATCTACAAATACCGTACGACTCGAGATGTCCGGAAAATATCTTGGTTCATCAAGTAAATCAGGGTTAGAACTGTGAAAGGAATCTCACCGTGCCCCGGGAAGTAATACATGAACCGTTGTGTTCAGCGACTGTAAGGTTTTTCTTTAGAACTGTGAAAAGAACCTTATCTTGCTCCATGGCATAATTGTCAATGCGTAGCCACTATATCTGAGTGGTGAAACGAGAAGGCTCGCAGATAAATGTGATAATACCTCATTTTATCGATACCTAGTACGAAAATACTCTTTAACTCCGACCGCATATCTCTGGTCTAGTCAGCTCAAGGGACAGTGTGCCTTAAAGATGCGAATTAGTAAATTGGAGCCCAGTGCTAATATCACGAGGTCAGCATCAAGCATATCGGGATTTCATTAGTAGATTCAGCACGAGTAAGGTGGCGTAATATCGTAACCATACCGTTTGATATTTGTATTCACTAGAGACATAAGTTGCAAATTTACAGATAATATAGCACATCCGCGAGTGGCCAGTCATGTATACCGTCTGTCCCTGGTGTTGGATTTTATATATTCAAAATTTATATCAAGTATCTTAGCAACCGATTTTTATTATGATGATTGTAATGTCAATTTGTTTTAATTCAGATTGACAGTTGAAATAAAAATTGTATTTTTAAAGTTAAACCCAGAGAATATAGATATACAGTCCATTAACGAAGCATTAATTATTAACATTTTATGGTCCATTCATAACCAGATAAAGCAAGAAGCCATTGAAGAACCCATTATTCTTCGTCTAGGCTGCAAGTGCAAATAGGTAGTGTGAATAGATCAATTACTTCTGAAGAGCAGATCGTCTAAGCAGGTATCGATTAACCTCAGCATTTTGATCGCTACAATTATCTGGAGAAACATTGAGAAGTATCCTTTATATTCCTTATCTGTGGCACTCCTATTTATTATTACAATTTTGTTTGCACAAGTTTTATTATAAAGTAATTTGTATTAATATCCCATATAGTGTCAAAATGACAGCAGTAGGAAATGAAAGAAAGTTATTAATTAGGAAATCAGTATAAGCCAAATTGACGCATTTCTTAAATAATTTCGACGTAATAGAAGATAAATTTGACCAGAATTCTGTAAACGAGGTAGATATAATACAATTTGAACATCGTCTTCAAAAATCAGTTAGTATTTATAGCGAATTTGACATCATACAAACAGATTTAGAATGTCTTACCGAAAATGCGGAAGAACTTCTTATGGAGCTGAAAGAATTTGATCATTCTTATTATGGAATTGTAGCTAAAGCAAAAAAAAATACTATCTGATATAACTAATAAGAACATTCAAAATCAATCACCTCGTGACAATGACTTAAAACACAACGATGTTCTAAATTCTATTAAATTACCAACAATTCAGTAGCCAAAATTTGACGGTCAATATGAAAATTGGTTCGAATTCAGAGACACCTTCATTTCTTTAATTCATACGAACAGCTCTATATCAAATATACAAAAATTTCACTATCTTACGGCGTCGTTAGGGGCAGCGCGCGCCAATATCATTTTGGCTTGATGACGATCTCGGATGCTAGGGCCAGGCAGGACTATTGCCTTTTTACACTAATCATCGTTGTAGATCTGGACCGGCCTCGTGCAGGGCGGATTAGCTTATTTACGAACGGCCCCACTCACAAATGTGAGCGGTGCCGAAGAATTCGGCCAAACTCCCTGGATCCTGGCTGATGAACCCTGCTGGCTAGGGCCTCTTCTGGCGCTCTTCTGATTTCGTCTTCTTCTTCGCCAGCTTGTCACCCCCGGGCAGGTGCAGTGCAGGTAATAAGCTGTCTTGAATTTTCGTCTACGAATTACGCAGTGGCCTGGGATCTGCTGTGTAATAGGTACAACAATGTCCGATTATTAGTATATAATCACGTGAAATCGTTGTTTAATATAGAAACAATTCATAAAGAATTATTTGTAAAAATGCGTAAATTAATAGATACGGTCACTAAATATTTACGTGCTCTCAATAATTATTTTGTAAATCTTCAAAACTAGATATTGTAACTTCTAGAGAGTGGGAAGAATATAAGTCAAATCACGACATTCTATCTCTAGCTAACTTAAATGAATTTTTGAAAAATCGTGCTGATCTAATCGAAGACTTCAATTGAGTCCAATAAATCCGATAAACGTTTTCCTAAATTTATGGAAAATCAATCTAAAGTTAAAGGACTAATGACTGCTAATCAAACAAATTTCTTATATACTAAGTTGCCCGATTTGGAAAAATGAGCATCGCGCTGACAATTGCGATACCTTTTTAAAATTAACTACTATTGACTGTATTGACCATGCTAAAAACTAAACCTTTGTCTAAACTGTCTGAAACCTGGTCATTCCAATAAATACTGCCGTTTGCAAACTGCATGTCGATCAACAATCTTAAGGCAATAGCGACTCTGCAAGCGATCAAGTGAATGTCTCCTTAACTACAACAAATATACAAAAACAAATTTTGTTATTTACGGCATTGGTTTAAGTATTAGATAATAACAATGATTCTCATTTGGTACGCGTACTTCTTGATTCTGGTTCACAATCATGTTTTGTGATTCGAAACTTGTGCGAACGACTTAATATTACAAAAACAAATATAGATTTTTTAGTGACAGGTATCAATAATTCACTATCAAAAGTTAATGAAAAATGTTGGATTAATTTACGTGCTCAACATAAAAATTTCAATATACGTCTATCTTGTTGTGTAGTGCCAAAAATAATTACCAACATACCAAATGTTAAGTTTCAAACTGAAGATATAGGCTTCCCAAAATATATTATTTTAGCAGACTCATCATTTTATAAGCCGGGACCTGAGATATATTAATAGGTGCGAACGTTTCTTGGGACCTAATTTGTAAAGGTCATATGAGTCTAGGGACTAACAAGTCGATTTTACAACAAACAAAATTCGGATGGATAGTTTCCAGTCCAATTGGTATTGTTCAGAAGTCCAAAGTTCAGTGTAATCTTATGAGAGATCTTGACATCCAACCAAAATTGGCTAATTTTTTTTTAATTAGAAAATACTCCTGTTGGTAGTCCCTTTTCTAGCGAAGAAAATTCATGCGAGTTAAATTTCGTTAACACAACCAAACGTTTAGAAACAGGTCGATTTGTCGTAACAATACCATTAAAGATGTCTGTAGAATCTTTAGGGGAATCTTTTGATCAAGCAAAATTCCGGTTTATTTCATTGGAGAGAAAATTTATAAAGAATCCGCAACTTAAAAATAGTTATGTAGGTTTTCTTAACGAATACATAGAGCTAGAAGACATGTCAGAATGTACAAATGATACGAAGAGATCATATATTTCCTATTACAAGCCTCACCATGGGGTTCTAAGAGAGCAAAGCTTAACAACAAAATTACGCATTGTCTTTGACGCCACGGCACTTACTTCTAATGGGTTATCGTTTAATGATATACAAATGGTAGGGGCCAACGGTGCAAAATGATATGCTTGTTATTATTTTAAGATTTAGGCAACATTTATTCGTGGTGTCCGCTGACATCGAAAAAATGTACCGTCAGATACTCCTAAATGAAGGGTAACGACCTTTACAAAAAAGGTTATGGCGTGCAAATCCTGAAGATCCTTTAAAGGAATATACAGTAACACAGTAACATATGGAACTGCTGCGGCACCATCTCTAGCAATTCATTTATTATGTGCCAAAGCGAAAGTAGCTCCAATTAAGACTACTCCAAGATTTGAGCTTTGTGCGGCGTATGTATCAGCCAAGCTAGTTACTAAAGTCATTAGTTCTCTTAGACTTACTATTCGAGACTGCATATTTTGATCAGGTTCGACTGCTGCTATAGGGTGGATAAACACGTCACCACATTCTTTAAAACAGTTCGTTCGCAATCGTGTATCTATTATCCAAGAATTAATGAATTCATATACATGGCGTCACGTGCCCACGAAGGAAAATCCTGTCGACTTGTTGTCTCGAAGTAAGAGTGCAAAATTAATGAGCAATACCGAGATGTGGTGGTACGGACCAGAATGGTTAAAACTGGACAAATCAAATTGGACGAATTTAGTGGTTTCAAGTGACAATTTACCCGAAGTAATATGTCAAACTTCTTCTCTTCCAATAGTTTTAAATCATTTCTTTCCGTTTTCAAACTTTTCCAGTTTTGCCAGAACTAAAAAATGTATGGCTTATATTTTATGTTTTAAAGGCAATTCTTTAAAACCCAAAGACAAACGTCAGTTGGGGCCATTGAAAATTGAGGAACTTCATTGTGCATTTAAAGTATTACTCAAGTTATCTCAGATTAATTAATTTCCGGAGGATTAGAACGACCTCTTACAAGGTAACAATGTCAGTTTGATATTTTGGAAACAATCCATTTTTAGAAGCTGAAGGTCTGATTAAAGTTGGAGGACGTTTACACAACACAGGCTTTTGTTTTAATAAAAATCATCCTATTTTGATATCCGCGAAACATTATTTTACTAAGTTAATTTTTGAGTATGAACAATATACGTTTACTTCATGCAGATCCTCAGCTTATGTCATCCTCGATAAAAGAAACTTTGGCCAGTTTCAGGTCGAAACCTAGTTAAGGCAACAATGTATAAATGTTTAAAGTGTCATAGATTCCAAGCTCAATGTGTACAACCGATTATGGGAAATCTACCTGCACAACGCTTCCTAAACGATTTTCCATTTCAGGTAACAGATAGATTACTCTGACCCATTTCTGACCAAAGATCAAAAGGGGAGTGGCTGTAAACTTATTAAAAGTTTATGTAGCATTGATCGTATGTTTTGCAACAAAGGCATTGCAATTAGTATTGGTTAGCGACTTATCTATTGAATAATTTATTTTATCATTAAAACGTTTTATACCACGTCGTGGAAAACCTATACATATTTATTCTGACAATGGGAGACATTTTGTTGGGGCAAAAAACGTTTTAGATAATTTAGGCAATTTTCTATCTTCTAACGAAAATAAATTTATAGAATTTTCATCTGCTGAAGGTATTACTTGGCATTTCTGTCCAGTACATGCACCTCATGTTTGCGGAATATAGGAGGCTGGCTTTAAGTCAACCAAATTTCATTTAAAGAGAATGATGGGAAACGCTCATCTAACTTTAGAAGAATTCAATACTCCTCTTGTGCAGATAGAATCTGTATTAAATTCCCGTCCACTTACATCTATGCCAGCTGATCCAAATGATTTAAGTTTATTGAGTCTGGCTCACTTTCTCATTGGAAGATGTTTCACATAATTATCAGAAGCAAACTTACAAAGCATTCCAGAGAACCGTCTATCTAAATTTCATCGATTGGAACAAATCAAACAAAACTTCTGGGACAGATGCAGCAAGGAATACGTATCGGAACTCCAGCAACGTACGAAGTGGAGATCTAATAAAGGAATTTTGAACAAGAACATTTTAGTTCTAATAAAGGAAGACCAGCTATCACCATTAAAATGGAAACTTGGCCTCATTCTTGAAGTATATCCAGGAAAGGATAACGTAGCTCGTGTAGCATCAATACAAATTTCGAACGATGTAGTCAAGAGAGCGTTTTCAAAGATTTGTCATCTACCCTTAGACGATTTTCAAGATTGTTGAGACTGGGAGGTTTCAAGGCCAATTTGTTTTAACTCAGATTGACAATTGAAATAAAAATTGTATTTTTAAAGTTAAACCCAGAGAATATAGATATACAGTTTATTAACTAAGCATTAATTACTAACACCTGGATTAACATCTTCCCGTTGTGGCACTTCGTAACCACTAGCACCTAGATAGTTCTGCACCGTCCGTCCGCTGTAATTTCGCCTTAAACACCAGCGACCATAGAGTCACTAACCGCTTGCCGTAGGCCCCAGTAATGAAATATGTTATTCGTAACTGTCTCAGTCTACAAAGTAATGTTTAAATATGTATATATATGTATATATATATATATATATATATATATATATATATATATATATATATATATATATATATATATATATATATATATTTGTATATATACATATTTAAACATTACTTTATATATATATATATATATATATATATATATATATATATATATATATATATATATATATATATATATATATTTATATATATATATATATTTCTTTTTTTTCTGTGTATTTGGTTTTTTCCCTTCTATGAATTCAATAATGCCTCAATAGAATAAGTATCGTTTGGATTCTGGATTTTATTTAAAGGCAAAGGTATAAGTAATAAAGTTTATTTGAACACCGAGAATTATTTTCGGCAGGTAAGGTGAAGTTGTCCATTGCTACACAAACGACAACCACACACACAGACCGCCTGGCATTCCGTTTCTTCACTGAGTTACCCTAGCTTCTATCATATCGCTGTTAAAATAAAGTGTTGTTCCTACACTTTAAAACAGGTACTGGCGCTCGAGACCGTTACCGAAATAAAAAAGTTCAAAAGTACAGCTACTGTACTGAAGGGTGCCAAAGTGACACGACACCCACGCAAGTGGTGGTGGTGGGTGAGTAGCTCACACTGTATGTAATTTTTCCCAGAGGAACTCCAATTTTGTTATTTTTTCAGAAAAAAGTGCAAGAAAGGCAGAGATTAGAAAAAGTTAATTTTTTTGGAAAACCGTGCATCTCATGTGATTATTGCGAGAATATTTTTTGATGAAATGAAAAGAAAATAGGTCACAACGCCACTGGTTACATTTTTTCGGTCATGCAACACATAAACTTTTAAGAACAAATCTCTTTTTTTTTTTTTACTTGATTTTTATAAATCAACTTCAACGCTTTATACCTTGCTACGAGCCTTGCTGCGTATTTCTTGATAAAAGTTAATAAAGGTTTTTTCTTATTATGTTTAACTGTTCCCCAGAATAAGATTGAGGCACCATGCAAGTATATAACGTATGTACATGTTTTACCCGTGTATAAGTGGCCAACTCTACCTTACGTCTGAAATTATAAATTTAGAGAACCCAGTCTCTGTGTCCCCCATTAACCATTTTATGTGCTAATTACTAAACAAGGTGCCTTAGTTAGAGCAAAAACTTCCTAAGTTATGCATAATGATAATAATTATTGTTGTGAACCTGAACTTTCGAAATATATGAGTGAATTTAAGCAACAATGGTCCGTAGTCTCTAAGTAAGAAATTAAACTTGAAGTTTGTTAATGAGTTTACGGTCCTCCAGGGTGAGAATATCATACACAAAAAAGCTTATAAATTTACCAGACTTCTGTATGTAGGATGAGCAGACTTAGATAAAAGATTTGTATGTACCTACACTAGACGTGCAACATGTAGCTTACGGAATTCTACAAGTATATATTAAAGCAGAAAGTCTAATAAGACCCACGTACAAATACATTTTTACAAAATTGTTCAATTTTTTTAAAAAAGAACATTTATGTCATTTAAAATTTTTAATTAAATAATCAGCCTTATTCTGGTGATCATTAATTTTTTTCAATAACTGAAATTGTTTATTCAAAATAATCAATTTTAATAAGTTAATCATATTGATATTGGAAAGACATCTTTTAGACCGCCGCGCCGCTGTCGATTTTTGAATAATATGAAGCTAGTTAACCAAGCTCATCAACCATCATTATTCTTCAAAAAAAAGTACTAGAAAACAAAGAAAATTTGGTCATTTTGGTGCTGCACAGTTGTTAAAATACTTGGCAATCTTGATATTCAATAATAATAATATAACCTGAAAATTGCGATGTGTTGCTCGGGTCATTTTAATTTTATGATTTTAACATCGCATTCTCATACTATATCATCATATAGATTTTCTGCAGTCATCCATAATTTTAGATTTTTTTTATTTTTATTATTATTTTATGGAGTATTACATCAACTCAGTTTAAAATTATAAAACATTATTTAATAATTTCTGTGGTTTCATGGTTCATTTGATTTTAAGTTGAAAATTCAAAAAGAGTATTATACGTACAGTTTATCTCAAATTTATTGGCAACATAAAAAACATCGGCTTCTTTGATCCCTGTACTAGTATCAGAAGCCTACGTTTTTTATGTTGCAAATAGGTTTGAAATAAGCTATAAATTTTTATTCGGTGATTATGTTTTCTATCTCTACAAACAGTTATAACTACGCAAAAGAGAAGAACTTCCAAAACGCAATGCAATATGCATTTAAAATATTAAATATTTAAATGAAAACAGTAGATATATTACTATTTATCCGGAAAACTAAACCTTAAGATGAATTATGGAGAGTTAGATGTATTACGACAATATACGGTAAGATTTACGAATTATTAGGCAAATTTAACTATTTTTCTCTCTATTATGCTCAATCTCAAAAAAATCTATTGATATAAATGTTCTGTTCTTATGGCATACCTATAAATATGCTTTTTACAAGAGCATCTATTAAAAAAATGAACTCTGAATTGGGCATAATTTAATATATAATGAAATTTTCAACAATTGAGGTTTTAAGTAGTTTCTTCGATCACTTTGTTAAATTTCCAATGTTTTGTTGATAAAGTTAAATAATGTTGATCACCAGAATAGCAATTAATATTTAATTTAAAACGACATCTAATTCTTCAAGAATATTCGTTAACAATCAATACTGAAAATTACTAATGCATATCAGAATTCTAAACCTCCATGCATATTAGATATTTTTCAATAACCAATAACCAATGACTACCAGAATAAGGCTGACTATTGATCACCAGAATAACAGTTATTAGTTAATTTACTAGAATATTTAATTTTTGAAGAATGTTGGTTAACAATCACTGTTGAAAATTACTAATGTACACCAGAATCCAAAATCTCCATGTGTATTAGAAATGTTTCAATAATCAATAACTAATGACCACCAGAACAAGGCTGAGTATAGATAAAAATATAAATGAACAAAATATATATTTTCAGTTATATGTTGGTCAGACTTTTACTATTTTATTTGGATTTGACCGTTGTTTCAATATTTTCATTTCTTCATCAGCACCGCATGGAAAAGGGCATCTGCAATACATGGCCTATATGTATGCTTATAAGAAAATTTTTACTGCAAATTTACAAATGCATTGTATCTCTTTTTTAGTATTTTTTACATTAGTAAAATGAAAATTACATAAGTACGTGAACTAATATTTATTTTAAGAAACATATATCACACATTTTCTTACAATGAGAAATTATATCAGAAAGATCTTATTTTTTCATCATATCAACCGTTATCGAAAAAAGGAAAATTGTGGTAAAGTTAATGCAATTGAAAATTCAATAAATATAATTTGTAAATGAGTATAAAAAATATGACATTTTTATTGAAAATTGTTTCTTTCTACTGTCGAGGTGCACCGAGACGAAATAGAAATTTTTAAAGATCACTTCGAGAAATGCAGAAACGCACAAATTAAATTGAAATAAGCTATCACCAAGAGATAAATTGTTGGCCGTCAGTATAAACAGGATAAAATTCATTTGTTAATTTGACTCTGTTGATCTATTACTTTTCTTTCCGTCATTTTGATTAGTTAGAGCGCAAACTGGTAAATACCCTTTTAGTGTGACGTCACATAATTATACAATCTACGTACTACTGTGATAACACACCGGTTGCCTACACATCACACTGGAACTTGACCCTTAATGCAAATGTCTATAAAGGCGACTTTTTTAGTGGGTTGAACACAGCATAGAATTTTATTTTATATCTCCTTTATAACAAATATTTAAGGGGCCTAGTCGGGGAAAAAGCTTCGGATAGCTGTGTCACTCTCTAGAAAGTTTTTATGCATGCGCCGCTGAATAATTTTGCTCTTGATTATACCTTCACTGGACGTTTTATTCACCGACTTCATTGAGGAGCGATTCCCGATAGAGGTAACACTTCCTTGCTCCATTTGTAGTGACAAAGATACTTATTTAGAAAATTCATTTTAACCAAACAGTACCGAATAAAAGTTTGAAACTTGCTGAGCATAATTATGAAGATTCATTCTAGAAGACATGTATTGATTTTACCTCGAATATTACTGATTGATATCATAATTCAGTAGCTAATCACGTTCAAGTTTCACTTATATTTACAAATTTTTCCTACATAAACTGAAAATTAATTAAAATAGGTATACATGTGCCCTCTAGTACACTTTCAACTACTGATCCTCCAAATTTGGTGTAATTTGACCAAACCGTATCGAAGAAATAAATTTTGAGAAATTACTTTACAAACACTGGTTCGATTAGCCCTCTTAAGAATTTTCAGTTACCATTTATCATGCACACAGCATGTAAAAATATGTACAGTTATAACGCATTACAGTAACATTTATTATTGACATAATTAATTTACATTAAAAACGGATGAAATATCCTCCAATAGAAATAAAATCAAAAGTTAATCGCAGCTAACTTCATCATCCTTTCAACTTATTTGTGCAGGTTTTATAACCTTACTCTTATATATTTAAGTACAAGTATTGTCTTATCGATTTAAAAGACGTTCCTGTATTTATTTTGAACTATGGCTATATGATTTGCTCCAGGAGTGTGATCATACTAATAAATATGGATGCAATTTAATTTTCCAAAGATACCAAATTAAAAGAAGAATTTTCTGCCTTTCATATGATTTCACTATCTTTGCAGAAGTTCAACAAGTTTTTACAATTTATTTTATAGGTATATTGATATACTGTAAAACAGTGAACTAGAAAATCATTTTAAAGCAAAAAACCGGTAAGGTTACAAATGTTCAAAATTACCTAAAAAACAGATTATAAACTATGTTAACAACTTGAGGTTAGCCACAAACTAATAACTGACTTGTGCCATTTGATTTTCACATCGTAATTCTTATTGGTGGATACTAAATTCGTTTTTAATATTAATTTATTGAATTAATAATAGAGTTTTTCTAATATATTGAACATTGTTCATAATCAAACATGTTCTGTGTGTGTAAATTAGTACTGAAAGTTCTTAAAAATTTCATCCAAAGGAGAAATAAAATAAAATTCTACGCTCTGTTCAATTCCAGAAAATGTCGCCTATATAAACATATGCATTAAGGGTCAAGTTCCAGTGTGATGTATAGGCAACTAATTAAGTGACGTCAAAACTAATTGAGTCCATTGCTGAAACCATAAATTTTGTTGTTATATAACAAGGTCTTTTTTATGTATTTTATTATATTTTTCTAAAACACAGTTTAATAATTTCTTAGTCATCATGTTGAAACATGTAAAATGGAAAAAATTATGTAATTTCACCCATCTGTCTTAATTCGTCGTTTGTGACAAGAAATACAAATAAAACTCTTACTACTGTCAATATAGCTAACATTCTTGCACAAAACCTTCCAATATATTAGCTTAACATGTTAAAATTTGCGGTACTTAGTTACAATCGTGAAGACATTCCACCAGCTACAACAATATTTCTCCCGTTATGTAAGCAGCATCATCTGAAGCTAAGAATGCAACAGTGCCACTAATATCATGAGGTATGCCTAGCCTGAAAATGTCACCTTTTTATTTATTTTTTAAAAACTTTCCATCGTTTAATTTATTTACCTATTCAAAGGAACACGTGATAAAATCTCTTTTTAATATCTTCATTCGATGTCAGAACGACATTAGAAAATTTTGTCTCTATGATTCCAGGTGCAATACAGTTTACAGTAATTTTATCAACAGCAAGTTGAAGTGCAGCTGCTTTTGTTAAACCAAGTATTGCCGTTTTGCTCACAGAATATGCCGCCAATCGATTACATGGTTGTAATCCATAAATAGAGGAAATAAAGATAATCCTACCAGCTTTACTCTGTCTTAGCAAAGGCAGTGCTTCTTTCGCTAATAAAAATGAAGATTTAACATTTACGTCGAATATTTTGTCCCATTCACTTTCAGAACAGTCAAGAACAGCTGCCATAGATGGATTCACAGCGGCGTTTGACACCAAAATATCGAGACCACCCATTTTACATGCCTCTTCAAACAATTTGTTTCTGTCATCAACCTTTGAAACGTGACAAATCAATCCTTTAACCTCAAGTCCTTCACTACAAAATCTTTTTATTGCTTCCTGTACATGCTTCTCTTTTCGACTACTAATGATAACTTTAGCTCCTTCTTTAGCTAATCGTTGTGCTGTAGCAAATCCTATTCCATCTGTAGACCCAGTTACAATAGCAATTTTTCCACATAACCGTTTTATTGCACTCATTTTGTCCCAAAGATTTCTTGTACTTTCCCAATAATTTAACACCGTATCATATTTCATTTATTTGAAACTACAAATTAACCTTCAATTTTCAATTACTGTCATGTTGAAATTTATTCGTGTCAGTTTTGAAATGTTCTTAATTTGACATTACAGAAATTAAATGCCGCTTAGATATTTTTTCATCTTTAGTGTTTAATATAGAGTGGCCATCATCTCAATGGGCTGTGTGGAAATTCTATCAGGGCAAATGTATCCACTATTTGTAGTCCCAACCCAAGCAGCACATTTAATAGTCTCTACATAGTAGCTAATATCGGTAAATTTTAAAGGTTTCCGCAATTAACAACGATTACGTAATGGAAATGATCCTTCTACCAAAAATTTACCAAAATTTTGTGGTGAACTTTATTTCTGTATTATGAAGTAATAATGATCTATCTATTCATAAAACATGTTTGCAAATGACCATATTTAATAAGAAAATGGTTTTCAGAATAATTATATTTTTATCTATGTCAATATGGCGTCATAATAGAAAAATGTTGAATTTAGTTCGAGTAACTTTATAGTGACATACACGTCTACAAAGTATTTGTCACTTAATAGGGGCGAAAAAACCATTCCCTCTAAAGTTACATTTTCCATAAAGCATCAAATGAGACTAACATAGTTGTTGCTACTAGAAAAATAGTGACGGGAACTACAACAATTTCACTATGTAGCAAATGCGACGAATGACGTTATTCTCTTAGTAGCTTTAAACTGGAATCTACTACGCTTCTACGAAAAGATTACCGCAAAGTTCTCACGTACTTTACGACCCTCACTTTTAGGATGGTAGAGCAGGCAGATCCAATCTATACTCCTTTCATTTCATATGATCACATAAAATTTGTTAACTTGGACTCGCATTGATGTCATTTGCCGACCTTCAGTCTTGTATAGTTCATTAGCATAGAAGTACGGTGTATTATATAAAAACAAAAAATATATTTATACAGGATCTCCCATAATTAAATACCTTCCTTCAAAGGGGGTAATAGAACTAGAAGAAATAAGTTGAGTTTTGCAAATAAATATTTGCCTTATATCAGTTCATAAGGGAGCTGAAATCCCGTAAAAAGAGTAAGTACAATATAGTTATTTGCCAATAAATTCGAAATGTCAGAGGCAGATCCAGGATACCGGTGTAAAACACAAGCACAGAAATGATAAACATGCCACATATACCAGAATAAAGTAGGTGTATTTTAAGCACTGTCTAGTCGTATTCATACGAAGCTGCATCCGTTACAAACAGCCAGACACGTCACTAATTATTTTTATAGTTCTCGCCTCGACTGCTATCCACACATTCACATATCGTTTCTGCATTTGTGCGTTCTAACACCTTTGTTGATATTAAGCGGCCTGGCATTGCCACTGTTTCATCCATTCCCCCCAACAATCAATTTGCGATATTTTGACCACTAGCGTTGGTGGTTTGATTTACACTAAGCCATACGTGTTTGTCTTGCAACTCGGAAACACTGACTGCTTTAATTTCGTTGCACACCAGCGATATGTAAATTTTACTTAATGTGGAGCCAGCAGGCACAGTAACATTATTGCAATTTCACTACCACAAATTGGCAGAATCTGTTTAAAATGAGGGTATCTAGTTTGGTCCACGGAATGTTACACGCTGCGATCATTTTAACTAAATCTAAATTAAATTGTTTTTGTCTTTCAGTAGAATTCATATTCTCACATGTGTTTTATGATTTTCAGTTGTAACATGCTATTAAACTTATGGTTTCACTATCCGTGATAGTATTTTCTCAAAAATATTGCACCGAAGTTCTGAGCCATTAAACTTTAACTCTGGGAAATCCTTTATCCATCGTTCTACAGCAACTCTTCGAAGGGGAAGTGAACGAGACATTTTCAAAATGTTCCACGGAAATATTCTCCGATTTAAAATGTATACATACCGCTGCGTTCACAGATTGATTACTGGACAGTATTGCCAGAAAAATATCTTAACCTTAATTATTCGCAAATTGCAAGGTACCTTTTTTAAAGATATTAGCTAAAATCTGTAAACCACTAACAGCGATTTATAGATTTAAGTTGGATACTTGGTGAAAACGCATTCTTTAACTTTACCTACTGTAACGGTCCATTTTTGGATATAATTAACTTGCGTTTTATTTAATGCTAATTGCATAATTTGGTTTGAGGTAAACCTTAAAAATTCTAGAACCGACTTTACTAAATTGTAAATCTTTGATAATTCATGCGACCACTGGACCATTAGTGCACCAGCGCGAATATTGCGGTGTGGGGACAAGGGGAACGCTTGTAAGATGGTTAAGTTTTTGAGGGCAGAAGCTCCGGAGGCCTCGGCGCCGAGTGGATGGGTTGATTACATTATCTTATTTTTTCGTTAGAGAAACGACTATAGTTGGGCCTTGAGCGAGTTAGTAGTGTACGTTGCTGGCAGTGTTCAAGATTTTGTCTGGTTGTATAGGAAAGCTATGTGAGAAGGTAGGATTCCTTCCAATTATTGTTAAAATAGGTACCTATTAATAAACCACCAGCTTCCGTTCTGGGTGTGAGCTGTAAATTTGAAATTCAAGTTGTATAAATGGGCTGATGTGCCTGTCCACAGAACTAGAGTGGGAAAAGCCCCTAGACTTTTGAACTTGCGATTGAGCTGTGCGAGACATTTTAGTGAAGAATAACCGTTCTTTCCCCCTTTCAACGGCATTAGTGCGTTGTAACTTTTTGAATATATATATATATATATATATATATATATATATATATATATATATGTATATATATATATATATATATATATATATATATATATATATATATATATATATATATATATATATATATATATATATATATATATTGTATACATATATATAAACGAGAAAGAAAGGCGGGTGGCACCCTAAAAAAAGGAAAAACAACATTCTTAGTGAGATTTATAATTTTGTATTTTAAAGATTATGTAAAACTAGTTAGTTATTTGCCTCACACGCCCTGGAAGAGCCTTGTGTCATTTAACTTTGAATGTATTTATTTGTTTTTATTTTTTTGTTTCATTTCAGCAAACTAAGTGAATTAAAAATAAATTCGTTATACTACATAAAAATCCCTTTATTTTCTACATATGCTTATTTTTAAATGGGTTTTATTTTGTGCATTAAAGTAGGGATCGGGGAGGTAGCGGTGACTTTTACGTAGATATAATATTATGTTGTAGACACCTAATGAAAATGGTTGTACGTGTACTAAATACCTAAAATTATATCACTTCATCTGCTTATTTGTTTACTTTGTTGTAGTAGGGACTGCGTGACGTGACGTGTAAAATGAGTGGATTCGTTTTTATGAGGATACCAAAAGTTAAATTAATTGACTAAAATTTATATTTTATTTTGGATTAAAATACGCGATAATTCCTGTTGCGAGTAAATCCGTTCTTGGAATCTAATATTCAGATCTGGATTCTAGTCATGACTCTCTTACGTAGGTTGCATAATTATTATTAATTATATGACGTCACAAATAATGTGGTCTATGATTTTCGAGTTGTTGGGTTGGCAATAATTTTGTAGGTTAAGGAAAGTCATTAACGGCAGGGCATGAAAAAAGAACTAACACTGACAGAAAATTAAAATGAAATTCCTTTATCAAACAATGCGAAAATCTTCTTTTAGTTAGAACTACAGAAAATGAATCGACTTTCTATACATATTCATGAATACTGTAGCAGTTATACAGTACGATTTTTTTGGTGAATGACGAAAATAAAACTTAACTCATTAACGTCTTTAGAAAAGAGTTTGAAATTGTCGGCATGGAATCCCAACAGTCACTATCTGATACAGATGTTGCACTCGTGATTCATCACTTACTATCGCAAAATTGAAGACGAATAAAAATGTTATTGCCATTTTTAATACATAAGAGTTTTGATGTCATGAAGTAAATAACAAGAGCAGACTGTAAAACAGAGGACAGACAGAGCAGTCAGCAGCATTTACCTAATAAAGTTCTTTACATAACAGCTCCTTCCTGTTTTACCGCCTTTGTTTATCTCCGTCAATCAATATTTGGTGTTTTTTCGACGACACGTGTTTCGTCACAGCAGCTTTACGTATATAGCCTACGATAGTCTAACGTCGCACACTGTACATAATAACGCATTACTGTTTCTGAAGAAGTGTCACTTTTTGCGTCCACTAACGAACTACACTAAACAGAAAATATCGACTAAATAAAAAATGTCTTTATATTCGCCATACACACAACAAATCTCTAGCTTGAGGGTTCTCGAACTCAACAAATTTGTTAAAACAAAATAACCCCCGTCCCTGTTAAATATCAAGGTCAATCCATCAGGTAGCTGGTTAACATATGTGCTTTGTTTAGGGAATATAATTCTGGGTGGTTGACAATAGCTCATTGGTGCTGGTTTTACTTGCAAAATGTTAATTAATTAAGTGTACTTACACACTGTCAGAAATTGATTATAATACATATTAAATGTAATCTACTAGCAACAAAATATCATTTATAAGTGTATGTTTTCTGTTGTTACTTCTCCATATTTTATGGGGAATATAACATGTGAACTTCAGACTGCATTATTTCTATATTAGTAATTAAAAAGTATCAGATTTTAAAACGAAGTGAATTCACTAATTACGATTCTTTGAAAGAAACTGTCCTGATCAGATATTTTGCATATTCTTTCAAGGATATATAAATAAAGAGAAATGCCCTTTTGTGAAGTGCATGTTTGACAATTTTTTGAATATGGCGGTCATATTTGTAATTTTTTAGTAAAAAATTCAAAGCAACAAATTTTTTAATGGATTGATTGATATGTTTTTTGGTTCAAATATCTGGACGAAAAGATCTCCTTTTATAACAAGTACTATTTTAATTGTGGTTGCTAGAAGATTGCTTTTTTCGGACGGTAAACACTTATGAATAAAATAAAGGATACCATAAACAAATTAAACAAACTCATGATATTTTTATTAGATTGTGTCCAAGTGACGTGAAGTCGATTACGATCAGATTTTTCAATTAAAATAAATATAAGAAATAAACATTTAATATTCTCTTTATAATCGAATTAAAAATAGTGTATGACCCACGGACAAACAGTTTTTCGTACTCATACAGTTGCAATTTTCCGTAATCGTACGAAAAGTTGCATTTTAGTCCTTGTGTCATAAATAACTATTTAGTGCACTCTTATAAACCTAATAAAAAAAAAGTATCAGTCGAATAGTTTCCGAGTAAGACGTTTTGCATGTCAGCCATTTTTCAACATGGCGGCTGAAGTAGACCAAAAAACTTTGGTCTCTGAATTATTCCTAGAGATTATGTTATTTGACAAGTCTAATACGTTAAAAATGATAATTTAATGACAATGAGACAAAATTTAATTTTTTTTTTTTTTGATTGAACAAAATTATTTTAGGGCTACAGGCACCAAAAAACGTCTCTATAATATGCTGATGTTATCTTCTTAGGTGAAATATTGGACCCGAAAATCTTTAGTATTTTACAACAACGTTTCTATAATCTGCTTAATAATAATAAATTATATATGACATATTTCAATAAAACTTTATTAGAAACTATGCTTAATGGTTTACTGTAGTGGCTTTATTTTATAAACAAAATTATAGAACGAAGACGTAGAGTGGTCACAACAAATTTTTTTTAAGTATTTAAAATCGCGTTTTTCATCTTAGAATTCTGAGGTTATGAGACATACTTCATAATTCTGAGATGAGACTCAGAATTTTAAATAAAAGTGAGAAATAATTCTTACTTTTATCTAAATCAGAAATTTGGCATTTTATTACAGAATTTTGACTTCCATTTCAGAATTCTGACATATCTCAGAATTCTGACATATCTCAGAATTCTGACATAACTCCGAATTCTGACCTACAATTCAGAATACTGAGATAAGGCAAAATTTTCAATTAAAAAAGATTTTTTGTCGTGGCCCCTTTGCGCCTTTAAAGAATTTATATATACCTATTTATTTATATTTACAGACCTATAGCCTTTTGCTATAAAACATTTTCAAAGGTCATTTCTTACAGTCATTATTTATTTTCAACATTAATTACAAAACAAAAACTGACATAAAACTAAAAAAATACTGGAAAGTACTGTGTACTCTAGCCTTATGTTAGTTTCTGTTCCTGATCTATCCCATCCTAGATCCAATTCCTTAGCTACGATATGCCGATGAGGAGCAATAACTGCGAAACACATGTCCGTAGCTGCACCGATGTTTTTTGTGGGATGTCATTAAACCTTCTTTGTTTTATCAATTACAAAACATTTTTTGGAGACATAAAAACTGATTTCAGAGTTATTGAACATTTTAACAAAAAAGCAGAAATTCAAATTAAAAATTATTTTATTCAGTTTCGATGTTATATAACATAATTCTGAAAAAGACCTAAACTCAGGGAGTGTGTGTATTTCTCTTTTGAGGAATATTTAACAATGCAATTTCTAAAACATAAATAAATAATAATGAGAACAACTAATATAATAAAAGTGATTACCAGGGACCGGAAATATATGCCATTTTTCAAAATCGACAGTTATAAAGAGCCTTCATATAAATGAATTAATTGATATGTATGCACTTATTTATATAAATGTAATATATGCACCAGCTTGGCAACCAGTATTGTGGCAGGGAAGCCGGGATAGGTGTATGTAATATTTATTATACACAACTGCCATTTGCTTACATAGAAAGAGATAAGAGAATTAGAGCATTTAATTTATAATATTGTATAGTAGATGTAAATAGACATATTTTATTTGTATAGCACTGTAAAAGGGCAGGAAAAAGAAAAAAAATGTCAATTAACGCCCAACTATTTTCCGCATTGGATGTTTACTTATGGAAAGAACGATTAGAACCATTTCATAGTATTTTTATAGTAAGCACACTTTTGTGATTTTATTATGTTCGTGGTGTTGCCTAACTTGGTTTCGCCTTGTTTGCAAACTTCCCCACTTACAAAATAAAATGACATATTATTTGACACTTGTAATAGCTATTAAAAGTAGACCTTTTTAATGTTAATTTATCGAATTAAAAATAGCATATTATGGGAAAGAGTGTTAAAAGTTGTTACTTTTAAAATTAGTGTGTTGTTAAATGTCAAATAAAATTGATCTTTTACGTAAAAATTTTGAGAAATTAAAAACCTTAGTTTCCTATTTTTGACACATTTTATGCAAATGTTAAATAATCAATAAATAAAGGTTTTAATGGTTTGACGCCCGTTTCATAAAATTGATCCAACAGCAATTTATCAACAATTGTATTACCTTATAATACTTAATAAATATTTAGAATTCGCTGATTTATTCCCCATGACAAATAACGGTATTTTACTAGAGAATAATATTCCACCAATTCAGGAACAAGGAGAATTTACAGATTTTTTTATATACATAAGTATTAATTGAAATACATATGTTGCATATCTGAGAAAATAGAATAAAACCAATTCACATAAAAAGAATAAACTTTAATTAACAAATGGTAACAATAAAGTAACTTAAATTATTATTTTAACAAATTTGCGCACACAATAACTGTACCGTTGAAGGTTCTAGTAACATTAAATAAAATTTGGGGTGAAATTGTATGGAATGTATTTGTTATTTTAATATTTAAATCATTGACGTCTCTGGGTTCTTCTTGATAAACTATGCTTTAATTGTACCCCACAGAAAAAATCTAAATTTGTCAGATCGGGCGATCTAAGAGGTCAAATCACTGGGCCACCTCGACCAATACAGCGTTCTGGGAAACTTCGATTTAGTTAATCTCTTACCTCAGCACTAATTCATTACAATGAAAATTCATTTTTATAATAATTATTCCTGTTATACTAAATGCGTCTACATAAAAAAAACTAAGAAAATACAACCAATAATTGTCACAACTGTCACAATCTATTATGACTTCTGGCAGTCTCTTATCTACGGTTTACTTGAAATTAAACTTATAATTTTTAATATTGAGCGAATGAAATGAATAAGAAAATATCTTGATTTGTTATTTTGTTCATTAATAATTCAATAAAACCTTTGAAAATAATTATATATATATATATATATATATATATATATATATATATATATATATATATATATATATATATATATATATATATATATATATATATATATATATATATATATATACATATACATATATATATTAATTTTATTTTGCTATTCCTATTTTCTGCTTATTTCTAATCTAATTACATCAAATTTGACACATTTGTTTTATATTTTTTTATTTTATGTATGAAATGAAAGTTGCTCATTAATTATTTATCAATGACAAGTTATTTTATAAAAGCGTTTAATAGAGTCAAAATATCAACCTCTTCATTTATTGGTTATAATCTGCATAAAATGTATCAAAAATAGGGATCTTTTATTAGCTATTTTTCAAAATTTGGACATAAATGACCATATTCTCAAAATCGTTGAAAAAAATATAAAGGATGGTAAGGCATCGGAGAGCTTTTGGAATTCTCTAATCGAATATGAAATAACATACAGGATGTTCAATTTGAAATAACAACGTTATTGAGGTTTTTTAATCTTCAAGATTTACACAAAATTATAGACATCCTGTAGAAAAAAATCTAAAATTGTATACATAATTTGAAAGCCCTTTTCTATGTAATTCATTACCGCATCGAAATATTTGAAAGTGTTTCAAATTAGACGATGGCAATGTTTTTTGTAATGTTGTACATACGTCAAAATTTCTACATAATTTTAAATAATTCCTGAACTACTCAAAGAAAGTATATGTTTTGTAGTTCATTGGAAAATTCCTGACGTTCACTAACCAAATATACAATAATATATTGGGTGTTTCATTTAACTTAACAAAGTTATTATTATTATATGAAAATATTTTTAGAGTATGCAATGATAAATGCTGAAAAACTTTACTTTTGTGTTAATTTTTTTTCTGTCTGTAAAAGTTACAGAGTTATAGAATAAATACGTATTAGGTGGACACCCTGTATAAACAGAAACAGTATACACGTTCTTGGCAAAATCAAATGCTAACGCAAATACATTGCAGCAATAACAAAACAAATATTTTCGTATCGTATAATATAGTATATTTTTCAAACAATATTTGCTTTTTTATTCTACAAAAAAAAATTCTCTAGTATTCTTTGGAGAAGCGTTCAGACGCATTTCTAAAAAATTGTGCCCCCTCCTCTGGAAATTTTGAGGGTGACGCTCTTTTTCATGGGGTTGCTTCAATCGGCTTCTCCTGGTTCGCAAACTTCCCCTATTCACAAAATAAAAGACGCTTTTAACCCTTGTATTAAAATTGAGGAATATACGGGGTGCTATTTACATTACGTTGGAAAATTTGGAGCGAAAATTACACTGGAAAGTATTACAATGGTATTTACCAGTGAGACCATAGGAATCTTGAAAGGCTTAGAATATAATTAAGCGTAAGTAATAAGTATTAAGCAAGCTGTTATTTTTTTCGGATTCTTTAAGCGTTCTACGAAATTTAAAAACAGGTACAATAAATAACTGCTTCAACATAATTGATTATATCTTTCGAATATTACTCCTTCTTTGTTTTCTACACAAAGAACATATTATAGAAGACTTTATTTGGGTCAAAGCTCATCTAGGCATTCATTACAATGAGAATGTGGACTTTGCCAAAGAAGCCGCTAGATCTGGCAAAAACGAACAGCTCCAAATATGTCTATCGGATATCTTGAACTCCACTAAAAAGCATATGTTTATTAGGTGGAGCGAATATTAGAAGCTTTTTAAAAATGACCATCCAAGTAATCGGTATGCCCAAATTGAAAACGATATAAATAAAGACCATTGAATTCAATACTCGGGGAAAAATTATCACTGCTATTTCTAGGTTAAGATTTGGTCAGGCTTGCTTTGCACAACACCCAAAGAGGATAGGAGTTCTTGATACAGATTTGTGCGCATCATGCGGAGTCATTTGAGATATGGATTATATCTTTCTTGGCTGCTTGTGCCATAACAGAACTATAAATGATTTTATTAATCGAGCTCGGTAGCGCAGTGGGCCAGTGCGTTAAGTAACAAACGTAGCTCTCCCGGGTTCAAATCTCGGTTTCTATTCTGACAAAATCGAGGGATTGATTGTGTGTGTCCGCATTTTTCAACTGTGTAACCCCTGTCCGTGCAACTTTGGCTTTGGTATGAGGGTTGTCTAATTTATGTGGTGTGTGTTGTGTGAAACTATTAAAACTGAAGATATCTTTTCCAATTAATCTCTTGCATCTACTGCGTCTGAAGAATATACGTATTTATAAAGAATTATTGCGTTTCCTAAGTAATATAAACCAACGATTATAGGGCGATATAGGTGTATAATCGTTTCATTTGTTCGATCCGTGTTTGACATATCTTTTGCCCGTGATCTTAAACCTGTGTGTCTATATAAATGCCCTGGGCGAGATGTGTGTTCCCCTGTTTCCTTGTTGGTAGTCGTCATTTAAATTTCTCTAGTGTATCGTTTAGGATAACTATTCAATTATGTAACTGGTTAAAAAAACACTTGTATCATAAATATGTAAAGTTATTTTGGACTTATTTGCAACATAAAAAACTTTTACTTCTTTGATCATTTTACCGCCGTCAAAGAGGCCGACGTTTTTATGTTGCAAATGAGTTTGAAATCACCTATAGCCTATTAACCGAATTTAGATATGCTTACTATGCATGTTATCAGTTTAATTTACGTTTCATTGGTCGAAAAATACCAAATATTGCTTTCTTATTGACTAATAGAGTATATTGAAAAATAGTAAATTTATCTACAATTTGAATATGAACTATTCGTACAAGGTTGCTTAAAAGAGCGTTTTAAAACTTTGATTCATATTTCAAAAAATTTCTTGCAACAAAATTACCAATTGAGACATCTTAGAAATAAACATTTGACATAAGAATTCAAAAATATTACTACATTAAAATATTCTTATATTATCTATTAATGTGAATTATAATTAACAACCAACTTGTACAATTAGCAACTGTATCCTTTTTTTGGTTCGCCTAAAAATACCTTCTTAATGAAAGAACTACAAGGACGACAAGATCGTCAATCAAACCAAATTTACGACCCTAACTTCATTTACATAAACAACAAATTAGAAAAAGGGCGGCACAAATTCTTTTATGAAGACATTAAGCCACGGAAATGAACCCCATCGAACACTTAATAAAAAAATAAATAAATATGCCACGGAAGAGGTAGGTTTATTCAAATATTTACACAACTTTATTGTAATTATACAGTAATTTATATTGTAGACAAAAATCAAGAAGGCTACACAAACAATACTTACTAAACTGACATAGAGATACATGTGATTTATCATTTGTCAGGGTTAAATTTATAGTGCGGTCAAAGAGTTTGCTGTCGCGGTAAAAGTGAACCAGAGGGCAAATTCATCAAATCGTAAGGTTATTGACGCTGGTTTTGTGATACATGGCATTTGGTAAAAAACAGCCAGTAATGGGCCACAGGGCAACGGTGGATTCCTGACATTTTAACATTTTCTGATTTAGCTAAGTTTACCTTACTCTCTTAGTCAAAAGTTGATATTAACAGAGACAAAGGGTGTCAAAATCAATATTGCATTTTCAATTTTCTCACATCTTTTGAAGTTTTTTAAATATTAATATGAAAACTAGTGAGTAGAATTTTTTGGATGGGGAATTTAAATCCGTTACCAATTTTTGGTGTAGTTCTTAGACGACGCAACGCGTCATTTTGTAAGAAAACGTCAACTATCTATGCCTAAGTGTATGGCACTTTTAATTTACAAAAAACTAATGCCCACCATTTCTTAATAAAGAATGTATACTTTGTAAATATAGCTAAAGTTAACTATTTTCGAGGTATTTGCTCTTTAAGTTTTGGATGCAACAAAATATTCACAATAATATCATTATTGGCTGAAAAAGAAATAGTTTTTTCAAATATCAAATTAACCCTAGAGTAAGTCTAAAAACTTTAACATCCCAAAGTTTATTTGCTCCAATTTAACCATTCTGAATTAATTGTGATAATTTTGTAAATTCATAAATTTAGTAGGCGGCCGCTTGTTTTTTATTCTTTCGGAAATTAATAAAAGAGACAAAATGCTTATATTAATTCTTATTTGTCATTGATGTAAAAATTGTTTCTTTGCCTTTTTCGAAGAACAAAGTTCTGGGGTTGGTAAAGCGGTGCACCACCCTTAAACAAAGCTTCCCGTTTTATTTTTTTTCATATTGCATCACATTATGCCTGGAGTAGTTTTAAAAATTCGTACTAAGTTTAGTTGCTTAAGTTAACACGTCCCAATTTAATGGCTAATTTTTGTACTTCTTTTGCAACTTATATGTTACTCTTCAGGGAAGCATTTTTTAGGCAATAATATAAAATATCTTATGTGGCCAGCACATAACTTTCTTATACCAGTATATATCATCCTGATGTAAAAAAATCATTCTATTTAATTCTTCACTTACTTCAATTAAATTTTATTGGCGTACCTTGAAATGTTTCATTAAAATTTTTAATTATCAGCATCATTCTATACTATCAATAATAATTCATGTCATATATTTTAATAATTTCTCCTTATTAACATTGACATTTTGTAACTAAATTAGACATTTCAAATGTCAAAGTGTTAAATTTATCCTAACCCCATTTTATGAGGTGAAATGTGTAAACAATTTCATTTTACATCAACTTTATTTAAGGACTTTGAAAATACATTTTATTGGCTTGATGTAGTAGACATGATTTATAATCTTTCATCAAGAATATATTTTTTTGTAAAGGCAAATACAAAAAGTAACTTTGGGTCCCGTGGACCTCCTTTTAGCTGACCAATTTTGCTCATCATCCAATTTATCATTGTCTTTGGCCTTTAGAACATGTGTACCAAATTTGAAAGCTTTATCTCAGAAACTGTGGCTGTTATCGCGATACTATAGACATGCAGACAGATTTTTTCCATAGAGTTGTTTTTTCATTATAATTCATCGAGATTCGTCCAGAAAGAAATGCAATAAAAATTTTGAATTTTTTTTTCCGAAATTATACCTTTTATCTTCTTTCATTCATTATGTCTCTTCTAGTGGTACCATATTCACCAAATTTAATGTGTCACCTAAAATGTTGTTGACATTTTTAACTGCCAAATTTGGGAAGTTTCCCAATAAAATACTATTTTGAGTTATCCCGGATACACACATACATACAGACACACACACGCACCGACAGACATAATTCAGAAAACAGAAAACGGATTCAGGAGGGTTCAAAACGTATATATCAATCAAAATCTTGAGATCGGAAAAATCACGATTACTATGCTTCCTTATATTAGGTATAAGAAATTAAAAAGTAAAGGTTAGAAGGTGGTATAGAAATAATTTAAAAAGTTGACAGATAAAAGGGACAAATTGGTCATTCAAATTGAATGTTCTTTAGGTACAAACGTCCCTTGATCTCAATAAGAGGAATATACTTCAATGTATTTTAGAATTTGATTTTGGAAAGAAATTTTTTATTTTAATTAAAATGATTAAGACGAAAATGGATATCATCGTTTGTGTAAAGAAAAACCAGGAAAAGTTAAAAGGTGGGTTCTCGCCAGGGACAAAGAATCACGTCGTCAGAGGGATGGTAAAGGATGATGATGAATTATTAGAAAAATAACCGATCCGGGAAATTTGCGACGGTAACAAAACGCTGGAGCGGTATTATAAACGAGAAGATTTTGAGGAATTTTGGGAAAGTTTTCATCACGCTTTGCAACAGCTGGGGTAGATCATTCTAGGGAATTTTCATTTGGTGGATATACGATTGGGCAGGGTGGGTAATTACAGATAAATCAAATCGGGCATAGTAATTCACAAGTAGGAAAAAGTTACAGCCAGAATGAGCGCGTGAGATCCAATCGGGATATCGAAGCCCCACTCGATGCAATTGACTAAATAAGTGAAATTGCAGAGAAACGTCATACAATGGTAAGAACAGATGCGCTCAGTTGGAGAGTGTCTTTTGTTAAAGATTTCATTAGAGTTCTCTGACACGCCAAGCATATTAATTTTCTACGGCGTGACAAGTCAAGGTGACTTATCGCAAGTTTCGTGGTAGGGCGCTTTTAAAATGTGACAAAAGCGGGAACGCAAGTATACAGCTAAGCGATTATAACGCGATTTATCGAGGCCATAAATAAAATCGATAGGGAAAATAGAGAGATCGTCATCGATCGATCTTTCATGATTAGCAGAAACCCAACCATAACCTGAAAAAGACGTATGAGTTCCGTATCGAAGATTAATAGTATTCTGAAGGTTACTTCTAGCGATTGTCTGCCCAATTAAAATGACAATTTTTTTTGGAGATCGCGGATACACACATACACACACACACACACATCCGCACGCACGCACCGACAGACATCATTCAGAAAATAGTCAGAATAGATTCAGAAGGGTTCAAAACGTATATATCAATCAAAATTTCGATGTCGAAAAAATCACGATTACTATAATTCCTTATATTAGGTATAAGAAAGTAAAAATGAATGAGTTAATAGTGGTTTGGCGTTGAACGAGAATTTGATTTTGTAATTTTGATATGGTGATATGATTATGTAAATTTTTATGTGGTGGTATCGTGGGTGACGCTAACATTCTCTTTTTTTTTGTGAGCTTGGCTTGGTATTTCAGTGTCTCGTGACTGTCGAGAAACTCGAATTTAACTTGACTGGCTTTTTTATTACCGCTCGGCATCTGTTTTCGGTCGAATATTCTAGAAGCTTTCTTTAAGATCTGATGGAAATTTCCGTGGGAGATCCTAACTGTAATGTTGCTGTATGGGATGTTTGGCGCGTTTTTGAGTATATTTTATTTTTTTGTTCAATATTGTATTCTTCCGTAAGATAGTATGCGGTTCTATAACACCTCATATATCAATTTAATTTGAAAATTGTTCAATTTGAAATGTTCTAACCTCAAAGCTAACTTGTTTCAGTGTGGCTCTTCTGACATTTATTGCTAATTTCCATTGTAGAAAAAACTGAAATTTCATAGACTCCTCAAGATTATTTTCCAGGTTTTTCGCCTTTTAGATTTTCTAACCTAATAAAGTTATACTTTGATGACAGCTGGTGTCAAAGATTTTAAACTTCGACGGTATCGATACAGACGTAGTCAACATCAGAAATCTTATCCTGCGATTGGACTATATTACAGTATAGTATGTGATACTAGTATGCTACTCCTATCACAAATTTAAAATTTAAATGAAAAAATCTGACATTTCACAATATTGTTCTTACTATTTTATAAGCTAATCGAATTTTTTCAAATTGTTGTCTTTATAACATTAATTTGTTGTATCCATATATATTTTGTTATATTTTTAACAAATTTAAATTAATATTTCTTTTTAAATTACTATAAAATATGAATAAACAAAGGTAATATTAAAACACTGATAATTCTGTGCAGTTGATATCTTAAATTATTTCCATTTTCGACTACAATTCTAAGATGTTAAAATACACAATATTTACTGGGCAGCTATAATAAGGCGTAAACAATTCTAATAAGTTTCAACATAATCAGATGGCAGCATGGTACGGCGAGAATATTTGATAAATTCACTTTAAAATTCCAAAATGCAATTAATGAGATCTTGTAAAATTGAAATAATTAGAAAAATAAATAAGAAATAAGGTCCGACCTTTCTTCTGTGGGGGTCTTTTTTTATTTTTTCATTTAATTTCTTATTTGCAATTTTATCGACAAATGTAAAAGTTTGTTTTCAATACTTTTCATTTAACTTTTTTAATGCGTATAACAAGAAAATTTATAGTTTTAGTAAAAGGACGTTCTAGTTAACTAAATAAGTGAAATTGCAGAGTAACGTCATACAATGGTAAAAACAAATGCGCTCAGTTGGAGAGTGTCTTTTGTTAAATTTTTCATTAGAGATCTCTGACACGCCAGGCATATTAATTTTCTACGGCGTGACAAGTCAAGGTGAATTATTGCAAGTTTCGTGGTAGAGCGCTTTTCAAATGTGACAAAAGCGGTAGAGATGTGACGCGATCACCATCACTTATTATATGGTTCTTTTAATGAGCAATACTAAAGTGATTACGAAAAAAGTGATAATCCTCCTTCTTTTTCTTCTTTCTTCTTTTTCTTTCTTTGCTCGCATATATTCCCATACAGAATAATTATAAACGATAATGTCTTTAGTAAATTCTTTTTTGAGGAATTTATTTTGTTTTAAAGTGTTTTTGAAAATTTATTTTGTTTTAAAAGGTTTTGAGGAATTTTATTTTTGTTTTAAAATGTGTTTATATGGTTGTTTTTATTTAATAGTATATGTTTTCTTTGTAGTTTTTAATGTTTTATAATAACCATAAAATATATTTTGATATCTTTAAAAATAAGAAAAATATTGTTATATTAAGAATAGTGTTTATAAAGTAATGGTATTATATAAAAAAAAAAGGTGATAAAAAAAGAAAATACTAAAAAAAAGGAAGGTTTAAGTGTGCTTAAACATAACCATACTTTTATTCATCTATGCCTAAGAATAAAACGCAAGTATACCGCTAAGCGATTATAACGCGATTTATCGAGGCCATAAATAAAATCGATAGGAAACATAGAGAGATCGTCATCGATCGATCTTTCGTGTTTAGCAGAAATCCAACCATAACCTGAAAAAGACGTGTGAGTTCCGTACCGAAGATTGTTAGTATTCTGAAGGTTACTTCTAGCGATTGTCTGCCCAGTCAATACGACAATTTTTTTTGGAGCGATCGCCTTTTGATTAAGACTTACATTTTTTAACTTGAAGACCGTTTAGCCCTAAAGAATTTCATAACCTCTGTCACCTCTCCTCTCACTCTGTCACCTTGTTGAGTGCGGGTGATGTCGAATAAAGTGTTTTACCGGTTCCTATACAAAATTTATTTAAAGGGCGCCAGCGTATCGAAACACAAAGAAAAAAATTATAAATGTAGGCGACTTTCGGGGGTGGAATACTGGTAGAGCGTTATAATATTGGTCCTTTTTTTTTTTTTCATTTAAGTTCTTATTTGCAATTTTATCGACAAATGAAAAAGTTTGTTTTCAATACTTTTCATTTAACTTTTTTAATGCGTATAACAAGAAAATTTACAGTTTTAGTAAAATGACGTTCTAGTTAAATATGTTTCTATTTGGTTTAAAAAACCACAAGCTTTTATGTCCATCGCTGAATTTTATCTCATTAATCCTAGAAATGCCTTCATTAATTGCTCATTTAGGAAATAGCACTCTTCATCAATTAACATGAAAACGTTATTAAAAAACCAAAATAACTGAAATTATTAGTCACCTAATAGCTATGGTTAATTTAAAACCACATGTGTCCATTACTCAAATGAAATATACTAAGAAATACAAAATGAGTTTACATGTTCTTATAGACAGATATCTTAAAAATAACAGTTATTCGATACACCGTATCAGATATTTCTGTGAAAGGTAGTAGAAAATGATAATTTGACGGGGTCGGTAGCCTAACTTCTGAAAATAAACACTTAAAATATTTACAAGATGGGTAATATGTTTACGATGGGGGCATCATTAGTACTTTCGAAACATGTGCAGGTCGGTAAAATAAACTAAGACAGAATATGACTGAGTTGAAACATAAGTTAACGAGCGGTATTCTTATTAATTTACCCGCACCATGAGCGTAGAATAGATTTCCTATACACTGTTTAGGCTGCTTCAAATTTTCCAGATTTATATTTTTTTGAAATTTGACAACTTTGCTGCACCTAGACCTACTACATACATGGCATGTATTTCTACTACCATAGAAAAAATAATGCATCAAATTGCATTTTCATTGAAATTTATATAATAAGTAATTAGTTTCGGACTATCTGATGAAATTACTCCATTTATATCACAAGAGACTTTTTAACCATAATCAATAAATTGAAGTCTTATAGTTCTAATAGACTCCATTGGTGTGATGTCACTTTATAGACAACCGACATATGAAGTCAAACCTTGCATTTGCATGCAAATATGAACCAATGACATACGATCATCTTAAATATGAGATTTCACAACCAAGCTCTTTCACCGGTTGATATTATTTCTTCGGAACGAGCGTAGATATATGTTAACCTCGGTCTTAATATACTCGTATTTCGATACGAAAAATTAAGCAACAGTAGTCGCAGTCAGTAACTTAAGTGAAACTTGGCGACCTCGTCCCGTCTTCTAGTGGCTTGTATATCAGCGTATACGCAGAAGCTATGCAATCTTAGGTAAGATTTGTTTAGGTGATATACCATCCTTCGGAGGGGATGTAAAGCAGTCCATCCCTTGTCTATTAGATGTCAGTCAATTAAAAAATCCCTACTCGTCGACAGAGAAAAAGGTGTGGCAAGGTTGGGGGTAGCTCGTCTCATGACGTCGGTGATTGGCCCTGGTAGCGGAAATAGGCCGACGTTAAATAAGCGAATTAAAAAAATACGTATATTTCTTCTAAAATAATATATTCAAGATTAAGATTTTTATTGATTTTTCTTATTAACTGTTCATATATTCACAGATACAAACATGCGCCAAACACAAGAAAATTAAATTGAACACCAGTGGTTAGGAATGTCATAATTAAAAAATATATTATTCCCCGTATAAATTAGTAACTTTGTGCTACCAACCGTTACGTGCAGCAATAAAAATAGTTAAATAGTTCAATTGATTATTTGCTGACTTTACATAATACGTTGACCTTCAACCATAGTCAGTTCAGTCACAGATTTAATACGAATCAGATATCCCACTTGACAGAGAATCCTGTTCAAAGTGTAATTTTTTATTGCTTTTGTGCGCATAAGTTTTATACCGACGACGAACATACAAACAGACAGAAACTGGCATATTTGATTATAACGAACAGTGATGTATTAAGCCCAAGAAATATTTATCAGAAAAATTTTACAATAATTTTAAACAAATATAAAATTTCAAAGCAAAATGTTATATAGTTTTACACATCTTAACTGTGTATAATAATACCTATACGTATTTTAAAAAATTTAGTAAATTCAGGGACAATTTTATTTATTTTTACTTATCAAATAATAGCAACTTAAGCTGAATTTATTGGTATTCGTGCCCTCAAACTACATAATTTATTACCATTCTATTTACAGCAAGTGTTTAAAGGGTTTGCACAAATTGTGTAATATAAAAATTAAGATTTTATAAACATTTGTTAACAAATTTGTGAAATTCTAGGTCAAAACTTATTTATTTTCAAAATCTCGTACATTGAAATTATACATGGTTGTACAGACAGTGGTATCCAAATAAAAATTTGAAGTATTTACCGCATACCTCAAAGCGTACCAACACAAGTGGGATATCTGAATCGTATTAAATCTTTGGTTCAGTTCTTGAACCACGTATCAATATAGTTAAGGATTCTCTTTATTACAACTGGCACCTTGCGCTGAATAGGACAGATTATTTAGTAGCGGCATACCGATAAAGAACATAGATAAATTACTCTAAGCACTTTTGTTGCATTCCCACTAGTTAATGAGAACTACCGTTTTTAGACTCACCAGTTGACGCCACTGGCGAGTAAGATCGCTGTCAAAAGTTATTGTTAGACGCGGAACAAGTTTATAGGGCTTTATTATAATTATTTCGTACTCCAGTAAATAAAAGAACTTGTTAATTATGCCTCAGTGTTTGCAGTTCCATTTTCGGAAATAAAAGGCGGACATATGCTTCCGAGTGACAAAACTCTCCTAAAATAGTGGTTGGTAGCGATTCGCAGCGATTACTTCACTCCTTCGAAATATTCGTGTGTTTGTAAGGAACATATCAATCCTAACGATTATGCGTTACCAAAGGAATCTACTACAGAAAATCGTAAGTAATAATTATGTACATTCGTTGTTTTCATCATGCTCATATGTTTGATATAACCTAACTTTAATGATATAAGACACCTCTGATAGGTACAATAATTTCCCTACTGAGCAAGTAAATTACTACTTTCCCCTTCTGCCATCATTGTGTTCAATGTTTTTCAGCTAATTTTTATAAAAATTATTAAAAACTCGCGTTAAAAAGCCATAGTAAACATTAACGTTCAATAACATGGACCTTACCTGACACTAGCGCCTCTCGTGGTGAATTCAAACGCGGTAGCCCACATTGTCCTTAAATTATACCAAGCAAATTAAATTCATGGGTCGGTGTTTTCTTTCTTATATCTTGTGTTGTAATATACCATCGTAATTATTAAATTATCTGTTGTCTGTGATTAAAAGAAATAATTGCATCCACACTAAAAGAAAAAAATTCGAGGTCGTATTTCATTAAATATATTATCGAAATTAAAATGTCGATCGAAACAGTAATTTTAAATGTACGTACCTATAGATATTCTCAATAGTAATATTTCATCTCGATAAGAAACTTATAGCCCAATTTTGTATACCCTGCGATGGTTACATCTACGTCACTGGAGCTGGCCTCAAATAACGTCACCAGTGACAATCTAACAAAGTGGATACCTTCTTTATAAATTTCCAAACCACTCCCTCACACTTGAGTATGTTTACGTATTCAAACCGGGGTTAGTAGTTATATTTTGCCGCTTTAATTTGTAAATTACCTGGATGTGTCGGCCGGCGTTATAAATAGATTTCATATTTGTTAATTTGGAGGGGTTTGAAAGGAAATTATATTTGCTTCTTACTACTTTAATTTTATTGGTAAATTTGAAATGTTTGACACTTTCTAAATTACTAAAATAAATAGTCTCCTTGCTAGTTATAAGTTCTTATCGCATAAAGTTAACAGACGATACATCTGCTTGTGTATTTAGCTTTTACAGAATTTAATAGTAAATTAATTTTGTTGGTAAGACAAACATATATTTTAATCATTGATTTCATAGAACTGCGTAATTGTTGTAGGTTAATTTTAAATGGGGAGGCATTTCATGGGCGGAAAGTTATACTGGATCAATATCCAAGTTAACTTGAACTCCAAATCTGGTTTAATGACCTACTTGTGCTTTATTTTTTGCCCATTCTGTACTTTTATGAGACCAGGCATGACCATCAAATATGAAACACTTTAAAATCAGATATGTGATTTGACTGAAAATAACTTATTATATCTACCTTAATTAAAAGAAAATGACCCACTGTTTTACCACTTTTCTAGAATTTAATGAAAATTAATTTTTACGTGATCAAGATTATTTATCTTACACCAATAAATCAGTTAACATAAGAATGTTCTGATTCTTCAGCACTCCAAATTCTCATTTTCGAAGAATTAACATCTCAGTGGTTACTGAGATAAAACCAGTTCTCGTCGGAGAAGAAAGTTTTGTCAAAAATCTTATCAAAGTCGTTCTGCGTGGATAGTCGACCTCATAGAGTTTTGACACACGTAAGGCGACATGGGGTCTGTTATACTGCCCCCCCCCCGGTGTGGCTATGACTCCTAGATTTTAGCACCACGAATGTTACATCTGGCACTACCTAGCACCCAATTTTTAATTCTAGCACCAAACCAATACCGAAGTTATAACCATTTGTTACCAGGAATGGGGAGCTAATGTAACGCTAGCCCCCCTCCCCGGTGCGAATATGACTTCCAACCTTAAGTACCACAAAACTTACATCTAGCACCCAAGTCGGAGAGCTAGCACCAGAATAGTTTCGTACTTATGGTTATTGTTAACCGGGAGGGAGGCTAATTTAACGCCAGCCCCCACGGTAAGAATACGACTTCTAACTTATTGCACCACAAAATTTACATCTAGCACCACCTAACACCCAATTTCTAAAGCTGGCACCTTAACAGTATTGTACTTATAGCTACTACTTGCCAGAGGGATTAATGTAACGGTAGTCCTCACAGTGCGTTTACGATCTCTAATTTTTATTACCACAAAACCTACATGTTGCAGCACTACCTATGGATAGAACCAGTAGTACCATCCTTATTGCTACCATGTTCCTGAAGTTGTGTGAAGATGTGCTGTTATTTGACAATCACTTTTTTACAGTCGGCGAAATAAATAGTCGTTAAAAACTCAAAATAACAATTTTAGCTTAATTTATGACTCAAAACTGTCAATTTGGTTTTGCAGGTACTAACTAAAAAATGTATACCTATTTACTGCGTTCGTTCACTATTCACATTACATTTTAAAAATAACTGTAACTGTCGAAATGATTATTATACAATTTTCAAATAAGTGTAAATGGAAAATATGGTTTCAGTTGTCCTCTGCAACGGTTTCGAATAAGAAAACTTATATTTATTTTAACTGCATGTATTACAATAAAAGAAAGGGCCGAGATATCAACCATTTTATAATTTTAAAAATTTGATAAAATTAAAAATAATTGTCTTTCTTTGTGTACTATTCTTTGTCATGGCTTGTGATAACCAGACATATACTTAATTTGCCATATGTTGCACATATTCCAAACAACCATAATATTCTTTCGAAATATCAGAAAATATACAGGGCCTTTCATTTAAAAAGTATCATATTTTTGCTAATAACTCGGAAATGCTAGACTCAATTGTTTTTCTATTTTCACCATCGTAATTAGCAGAAGAAAACCTACTAGTTTGCTAATTTGATCGACTTCGTAACTTCAAAAATAACGAAGGTAGCAATGGTGCAGAGTTAACTTGGGACACCCTGTATATTATTTTCGTACAACTAGCAATAAATAAAATTACAAAATCTGTATAGGTGGTTTCATTTATACATAATATGTTAAAAAAAATTATTCGTCTTATTTTTTTTATAATCTCAAATTTATCTAGATAATATTGAATTATCTATTATCTTGATCTAGATGATCAAATATAAGATTATCTTTTATCTCATCTAGATATTTTTGGATTTCATCTGTTATCTAGATAAAAAATTACATCAGCCCCCCCCCCCCTAAAATTTGGGTGTTAGGTAGTGCCTTTCCTCAAAACATATGGCATGGAACAACTGATACTCCAGTTATCTGAGACTATAGGTGTATTATTTTCACAGCTCTAAATGAGTAAACTCAGGTATTCACATTTGTGGTTGGTTTAGCAAGTTCCTATAGACTGCCTGCATAAAACACAAATGAACTGGGTAAGCTCATTTAGAGCTGTGAAAAGAATACGCCTTAAAAAACACCCTGAAATTGACACATTCCACTGGCCAACTGTGTATAATAGTAATGAAGAATAAAATACCTTGCGAATATCAATATAAATTAATGAAAATTAAGCTTACAATTTTGTACAAAACACTCTCTGAAAATTAATCTCGGTTCTATTGGAAGTTTAGGAGTAGCTTATAAAATACTTAACATTTAGTAAATTTCCCTGGCAGAGGAAGAAGCACTGAAACAAATATGTTGTAAAAAGTATCCAGATATACTATATTATTAGAGGACAATTTGCATCGTTGCTTAATAATTTATACACATTAGAAAGAATACAACCGCTTTTTCATCCGGTTCTCCGCTATATAAGCACATTGTGTCACCACAAAATTAAAGAATGCAATGAGCAACAAACATCCACACCTAGGTATAGATCATTTGGCTTGAAGCAATGTCGCCAATCTGCCCAGACTCGTTGTAACCAGCTTGTTAGATATACGGCGGCAATCGCTCGGCTACTGTTCAGATCAGACGCTGAAAAATGGCTGAGGCTACGGTTACAGTGCAAGCGACTTCGCGTGAACTATCTTTCGCGCGAAATCGCCCGAATTCGCGCGAAAAAAACAAACCCAAAAAAAACGAATACTGTCGGTTATACTATAAGCGAATTAGTTGCTCGAATCGCTGGTTATCGCTGGAAGTTTGAACAGGTTGGTTTTTTCGTGCGACCGGATTAATTCCCCGTTTCATACGTTTTATATTGTTTTGTTATTTCCTTCTCTATCGCATTCAATATATAGTGTGACCCACTTAAGACCGGAGCACCCTTATAAAATCTACATTTTTCAACAGATTTAAATTTTTATTTTTTTAGCAAAGAGAGTATCAAAAAGTCTACGTTCGCACAAATTTACAAAAAATAATTCCAATTTTCCCATGATTTTCTTTTCATGTCAAAAATTGCTAAATATTAGGGATTTTTTTCGCGAAATTTTGACTCCCCACTGGAAAATACAGCTTCTCATAATCAGTTAATTGCTAATATCAACTAATAATTTTCAATAAAGACTCTTAGAATTCTTGGGTATTATTTCCCTACAGGCTATCCGTATTCTTCCACAAAGTAATTTTGTTTCTTTCTTCGTTTGCTGAATCTAGGCTGCATATTTTGCTTGTCAATATATTGCGTCGATTTTTCACTTTATAAGCTTAATGCGAAAAAGTGTCCCAATTGTGTCAGCTCAAATATTCGTTTAAAGGGCAATCTATATACAAATCACTCGGCAAAAGATACTTGCTGTCAAATATACCAAAATTATGTTTTAAACTTAAAATTAAAAATAAAATATGACTAAATTTAATAAAAAAAGAAATCAAATTTAAGTTCACGTTAATAGTAATATCACTTTTGTCATCTTTTGCGATTTTCCACATTTGTTATTAAAATTGCTTTCTGGAAAAAAATAAAGAGTGGTGGTTTTTGCAAAGTCTGCCTTAAATGCTTGTGATATTCTAAGTTCTCTAGTAGTACTAACCTTGGTCACCTACGTTCCCCTAAAGGATATTCATCAAGCAGTGGAGTGCCTAGATAGTATGTCATCTATTGTCATTCCCTCTTATGAGAATATTATGCTTGTTGGTGACATACATATTAATATGCTTAACCTTTAGAACAATAATTTAATTAGCCAATGTTTTGATGTCTACAATATGACTCAAGTTATAAGTGAGCCTACTAGGGTTGCGCAAAATTTATCAACTCTTATTGAACCTATTTTCTTATCTAATGATGAAATTTGTCTCAAATGCAGCACTCTTAATGTCGATTTGCTTACTGATCACCATGCAGTTTATTGTCAATAAGCATAAGTAAAAAATGGTGATATTTAGAGATTTTAGACATTTTAATATTGATGACTTCACACGAGATTTACATAGCATCGAATTACGTACACATGGCATTGATAATAAAGTCCAATTTATACCTCATAATATTTTATTTCTAATGGATAATCATTGTCCACTTCGACAATTCGCGTTAGTAAGCCGCGTACTCCGTGGCTGACAGAGAATTTAAAGCTGTTGATAAAAGAAAGAGATCAGGCAAAAAAAATATAAAATCAACAAAACAGATGCAAACTGGGAGTATTATATGTTTTTAGCAGAGCAAACTAATTGTATATCTTTTTACAAAGCTCTAAAATCAATGAATATAAAAAATAATGATACTACTGATATTCCAAATCAATTATCTAATGTATTCGAAATAAACAATTTTTTTATTTGTGTTTCAACAAAATAATCACGATTGTCTAGAAAATATTAAATACTATGAAAGTAACAAATTAAGTAACCATATTAGTTTTAATTTCCATCTTGTTGATAGTGTGACAGTAGTTAAATCCATCAATGGAATAAAATTCAAGAGGTTCAGACGGTATCTCATTGCAAATTATTAAGTTATGCATTCCAGTTATGCATAAAATTATACGAAGAAACTTATCCGGAATAATTTATTTGAATAAGTGTAACCCGATTAATTAATCGAATTAATAATTATATGGATGATTTATTAATCCAAATGAATTTATCCGAATAAAATTATTCAGATGAACCCATTTAATTAATTTTATATGAATAAAAAACGGATAAAATGATTAATTCGAATAAATACAAAACGAGTAATTCGGATAAGTATTCTTCGATTATTTACATTTTATTTTCAATATTTTTACAGAAATTAAGAAATATACGTTTTGGCTAAATATAAAATTTTCCGATTGTTACCGTAGATACTCCTTATATTACAAATTAAATTTACTGTTCGTTTTATTTATAGAGATACATTAAATCGGCCTGTACGTTAAATATTACGAGGTATCTACCGATAATTGAAAACCGCTTTTATATAAAGGCATTCGCCTGTTTGATATATTTTAGGGAACTCCAGAATATTTATTTTGGTTCTGCTTTCAAAATTCTAAATGAAACATTTCTCGATGGTGTAACAGATCAATCGACACAATATTTGTATTTGTTTATTATGTTTAAATTTAAACTAATGTTTATTTAGGTTATATTGGACTAATGAAAAGTAAATAATTAAAATATTTTTTTTTTTGTACATATACTGCATTTAAATTTATATATTAAGCACTAAATTTCATAAATACAGAAATTCAAATAAATTATACATAATTACTAGATTTTGCTTGGAATCTTACCTTGTATTTATCATGTCTATCCTTCTTGATAAGTAGCTTAACAAAAATATTTAATTTTTCAATTTTCAGTTTTACAACCTTTTTTTTCAATTTAATCAAGTAGGTCGAAGGACCATACCAAGCATAAATATGACAATATTGTCGAATCCTTAGAATGTACTTAGGATTGTTACTTGTAAATTTTACATAATTTGAATTATATAATTTATTTCACTTGATATTATGGATATAAGACGTATATCCATAATATCAATCCATGAAGTAAATTTGACATAATTCTATGTAACTTCGGAAGTAATATTGAAAGAGAAAAACAATAGGTATGTTCTTTTCGTCTCGACTTCTACACTTTTCACAGTCACTGACCAATAGAGGAACCTCAGATTTGAAAATGACAGTGAATTTTTGGCTGTACTTAGACTAAAATATAGACGAAAAAAAAACGGACCTAATAATTCAAAAACATATTTATTATACATAAATAACTACTAATAAAGGTATGACAAAAATTAAAAAGCTAAGTATTCCAATAGAGAGATGAGACTGGTTAAATACAAGATACCAAAGTCGGAATACTCTCACTTTATTTAACCAAAGATTAACTAAAGTAACTATGTACACATACTTGATGATTTATAAAATGTGTATTATAACAAAGATAAGTGATTAAGCTTTAATTGCGAATGCTCACTAGTAAAATATTTTTACCAAATAAATGGATATCCTTCTTGAGATCGTCGCGTCGCATATAACACTCGTAGACCAGTTTCTGGTTATTGCCTTCGTCAGTGCAAAGTAGGTACACACAACGTCAACAAGAAGCATCATAAGTCTCTATATAATAATAATAATAATAATAATAATAATAATAATCAGAGACCGAGGGATTCATTATGGCCTGTCAAGATGGTGTTATCAACACCTTGGTCTACCGTAGCCGCGTGTGGCGTGTAGAGGTTCCTGATATCAACTGCAGGACCTGCCATCAGGCGCCGGAATCGCTCATGCACTTACTATCTGCATGCCCTATATATGCGATTTCGGCCTACATCTACCGGCATAATGCGGCGTTACGAGTGCTATACTACCATCTAAGGCACTCGTACGGGGTAGACCAGACACCAGTGCTGCCTTACGTCCCCGGAGATATTGAGTCCGTTGTCGAGAACGAGAAATGCCGGATTTACTGGAACTACTCGTTCCCGACTGTCAGGCTAATCCAAGCCAACAAGCCTGACATAGTCCTCTTCGACCATCAACTCAAGGTGATGCATGTCATCGAGTTCTCGGCACCTGCAGAGAAAAACATCACCTTGAAGGAGGAGGAGAAACGGACCAAATATCGCGATCTCCGGTACGAGCTCCAAGTGCTGTACCCAGGCTACTCGGTAGAAATGGTCGTCCTTATAATCGGTGTACTCGGAGGGATAAAGCCTACGCTACTTTCGGAACTAAAGGTCATACCGACCTGCCAAAAATCAGCTGAGTGGCTGGCAGGCCAAATGCAGAAGGCGGTCATTCTGGGTTCTCTCCGTCTGCTTAGGGCACACGATTCTGGTATCTACAGTTACTAACCCTGCGGGATGTGGGGAGTGGCTGTAGTTGATGCGCCGGCGCGACTCCCGTGAGGCGTCGGAGGCCACGGGAGGACTGACCGGCATCGGGAAACCGAAAAAAAAAAAATAATAATAATAATAATGCCCAGACGGCATTAACAACTGGTGGTGGAAGAAATTTCCTTCCACTCACCGCCGTCTGGCGCGAGTTTTCAACTCATGGTTGAACGAGGGGCAGCAGATTCCAGACTGGTTCGTCGAGAGACGTACTGTACTTATCCCCAAAAAGGGGGATCTTTCCGACCCGAGGAATTATAGGCCGATCACTTGCCTCAACTCCTGCTACAAGATATTTACACGTATCTTGTATGCTAGGACACTGAGGTCTGTTGATCCGGTCTTCCAGCAGATACACGAACAGCGTGGTGCCAAGAAGGGCATGGCAGGTTGCAAGGACAGCCTGCTGATAGACCGCTGTATTACACAGGATTCTGTGCAATACAAGCGGAATCTATCGATGGCCTGGATTGATTACCGCAAGGCATTTGATACAACATCACATGAGCTATTGTTGTACTTGCTCGAATGTCTTGCGGTACCAGCACCACTAGTGAGATGCATAAAACAGCTGCTGCCGCTCTGGAAGACCCGCTTCACCATAACATTAGGTGCACAGCGGGTCACGACAGAGCAGGTGGCATTTAGAAGAGGAGTTTTCCAGGGTGATTCCCTGAGTCCTCTCCTCTTCTGCATATCACTGCTGCCGCTGTCTGTTGGGCTCCGCCAAACCCGCGGATATCAATGTGGACCACCCAGCGACCGGAGGCATAAGGTCACCCATCTATTTTATATGGATGACCTTAAACTTTATGCCTCCGGAGAGCGCGAACTACAAAACGCTCATAGGGTGGTCGAACAATATACGCGGGCAATTGGTATGGAGTTCGGGTTGGACAAATGTGCAGTCATCCACCTCAAGAGAGGACGATGCGGGGAATTCTCTGAAGATGCGCAGCTCGCAGACGGAAGCATCCTAAGACATCTGGATCCCGGAGGGATCTATACATATCTGGGTGTGCAACAAAGGCACATCCAGGATGTATCACAAATAAAAGATTCTCTCCGCGGCAAGTACAGACACCGCCTCCGAAAGATTTGGTCTTCCGAACTTTCGGGGAAGAACAAGGTGTCTGCAACTAATATGCTTGCCGTTCCGGTTCTGCTCTACCCCTTCGGAGTAGTATAGTGGACGGTAGAGGAGCTGCGCCAATTAGATAGAGATACCCGCAAGATGATGAATATTCACAGAAGTATTCATCCTAGATCGTCCGTTCTTCGTGTGTACCTCCCACGTCAACGGGGGGCCGAGGACTCTTGAGCCTGGAGTGTACGCATGGCAGAGTAGTACTGAGTATGGCATGTAACATACTCAGGAGCTCAGATCCCCTCTTGCGGTTCGTAAAACATCACGAAACTGTAGGAGTGGGAGCAGGATTGTTCAAGGCAGCAAAAAGAGCCGCAGATGAACTCGGTCTGACATTTGACATCAGGCGAGGAGGCCGGCGAGGTGCTGATGTTGAGTCAGTCACCGAACTTCAGCCAAATCGTCTGAAAGCCCGAATCAGAGCTGCCGAACAGGAAAATCTGTTTCGGCAGCACGTCGATAAACCCCAGCATGGTGTTTTCTATAAGAACATAGAAACACTGGGTTTATCGACCAGGCTGACCTTCGCCTTTCTAAGGTCAGCAGGGCTTAAGTCGGAGAGCGAGGGATTCATTATGGCCTGCCAAGATGGAGTTATCAACACCTTGATCTACCGTAGCCGCGTGTGGCGTGTAGAGGTTCCTGATATGAACTGCAGAACCTGCCATCAGGCGCCGGAATCGCTCATGCACTTGCTATCTGCATGCCCAATATATGCGATTTCGGCCTACATCCACCGGCATAACGCGGCGTTACGAGTGCTATACTACCATCTAAGGCACTCGTACGGGGTAGATCAGACACCAGTGCTGCCTTACGTCCCCGGAGATATTGAGTCCGTTGTCGAGAACGAGAATTGCCGGATTTACTGGAACTACTCGTTTCCGACTGTCAGGCTAATCCAAGCCAACAAGCCTGACATAGTCCTCCTCGACCATCAACTCAAGGTGATGTATGTCATCGAGTTCTCGGCACCTGCGGAGAAGAACATCACCTTGAAGGAGGAGGAGAAACGGACCAAATATCGCGATCTCCGGTACGAGCTCCAAGTGCTGTACCGAGGCTACTCAGTAGAAACGGTCGTCCTTATAATCGGTGTACTTGGAGGGATAAAGCCTACGCTGCTCTCGGAACTGAAAATCATACCGGCCTGCCAAAAATCAGCCGAGTGGCTGGCAGGCCAAATGCAGATGGCGGTCATTCTGGGTTCTCTCCGTCTGCTTAGGGCACACGATTCTGGTATCTACAGTCACTAACCCTGCGGGATGTGGGGAGTGGCTGTAGTTGATGCGCCGGCGCGACTCCCGTGAGGCGTCGGAGGCCACGGGAGGACTGACCGGCATCGGGAAACCGAAAAAAGAAAAAGAAAAAAATAAAATGAAATGTCTTTATTAAATCAATAATTTTACATTAATTAATTTACTCCCTGGGCGAAGTTTAGCTCTAGGGCTATTCTTACACTTAACCCAATGTAAATAATTACATAAAAAAATATAAATATAAATAATAGTAACATTAAATTGAAAAGATGAAAAAAAGAAAGAAAGAAAGTAAAACTTAAAAGTAATGAGTAGATTATCCCAAAAATTATGCAAACAGAAGAGAAAGAAAAAAAAAGAAAAAAATATCAAGAATTAAAATGAGTTGCCAAGTAACTGCTGATCTAAAAGATACTTTTTGAGTTTCTTTTTAAAATTAGGATATGATAGTAGAGTATTAACTTTATCTATGATAAATCCATCTACCAGTATCAATCACAATGTAATAAATTGGAATAATGCTCCGGTCTTTACTAATCAAGGTATAATGAAAATTAAAATACCAAAGTATTTCAATGAAACGGTGAGACTAATTTACAAATAGTAATAAATACTAAAAGTAATACCTAAATACAAGATACCAAAGTCGTAATTCTCTCACTTTGTTTAATTGAAGATTAACTAAAATGGCCACACAAACACACATACATGATTAAAATTTCTTGATGATTTATAAAATTTATATCATACAAAGAGAAATGATTAAACTTTGATTGCAGTTGCCCACTAGTAAAGTATATTGTCTAAAGTTATTTATTTGTGGCATCCTATAATGTTTTTCTCACCTTCTTTTGGTATTAAGTGACTGTCTTATAAATTAGTAAAAAAAAAATTATTAAGTAAACTTCTGCTCCAAAAGGATTATTCTATGAAAACATATTAAACAGAAAACTGTCGTGTTTGAAACTGCTAAATAGGAAATAAAAGAAATTTTTCTCTAATTTTGAGAACGAAACGAGAGTATTCCGCTACCTCTCGATCTCTAATTTTATATAAATATTGTATAATAAGATACGAGACGTTGAAGCTGAAAATAAAAAATACAAAGAAAATCATTCAAAGGATTGTTTTTCCTGCTTTTATTTATGAGTCTAGCTAGACTTTTTAATGTTGTGGTTGTGTACTGTCTGGTCGGGGAAAGAAAGCCCACGGAAAGAATGTGATTTCTGCATTCCATTTACAATTAAGCGTAAATGAAATAAATGAATTAGTGCAGGGCAAATTTTTGCTATCATTTGTATCCACACCTACTCATTGAGAAATATTATATTCCTAGTATATGGTTGCGCAAAAAGCTGGCGACTTATCAGTTATCGGCAATACTTTCCCTTGCCGCGCGAGCCCGAGGTCTGTAAAGGAGTAGGTTACGTCTTAAAGATATAGTTTCGCTGGTGCATCCGGCGACTGCGATTAGCGACTGCGACTGATCGCAAATGACTGCTTCAATGTAGTTTGTGTATTAATGGTTTCGTTTGTGGGTTCCGACTGAATACGCCAGTGATCGAGCCACAGCCACTGCGTTCCGACTGCTAGACGGACCACTCAAATCACAGTCGCAGTACAAATGCAAAAATTTTAATCGAAATCCAAAAATACCCGTCAATTTATAATTACGAGGATGAGAATTATAAAAATTTTGTCGTAAAAGAAAATGGATGGAAGAAAGTTTCCTTCTCAGTAGGAAAAAGTGGTAAGTGAAATTTATCGAGGATTTTCACTTTGCGGAAAAATATTTGTTACTTGTATTATCTAGAACTTTACAATACAAGTCAATTTATTTGTTTAGCAACCATCACAGTATACTTGTGGGACAGTGTAAAAATATATTTGAGAATACATATAGGTACACAGTTTGCCAACGTAAAAAATAAGCTTAACTTAAATTTATTATATTTGTGAATAATATAGTTTATTTAAAAACATATATAACACTTGAAAACTGGGGGGGGGTAGTAGTGTCGCTGTCAAATTGTAAACTTTCATCATTGTACTTTTAAAATTTAGTTGTTTTGCCATTCGACAAGTCCCTCTTGTACGAAGAAATTCAGAAACTCATCTCTGATACGAAACCCTTCAGCATTTTGAAATCCTCCCGCTCTTGTCAAATTTTAAAAAATATTTGTTTAATTTTCATTAGGATCATACTCATAATGAGGAAGCTCTTTTTTCTCCAAATATCCTTCTCGCAATAAATTATACAGACAACAAGCAGCGATTATCAAATCGTCGCACATCTCTGGTTTAACAACTATGTGTGTGTAAAATACCCGGAATACCTGAGAAAGCAAACCAATAGCGTTTTCACTAACTCTTCGTGCCCTACTCAATCTATAATTAAATATGGCTTTTGACCGATCAGAAGCAGCTGCTGCTTTATTAAACGGTTTCATAATGTTTTTGTGCAAACAAAATACTTCATCCCAGATAATTACATGTGGTAATACTTTACTTGTATTGTGTAATACTTGGTCCGACGGGACGAAATCTTGGGAGCGTAATATTTTTTGCAGAAAGCGGATTTATTGAATATGGAACTATCCACCTTCTTTTCCATATGATCCAATATCCAAAACAACAAACTTATAATTCGCATCAACCAATGCCAACATAACTATAGAAAAATAACCTTTTTTAATTGAAATATAAAGATCTGTATTTTGCTGGTGAAAAAATTCTAATGTGTTTTTCGTCGATAGCTCCAACAGAGTTCGGAAAATTCCATTGTTCCCGAAACTCAACCGCATTTCTTCTTAAAACTTCCTTCGTGGGCGAAGGAATAAAAATAGCCACCAAGTTCTTACATAATGCTGACAGAGTTTCTTTAATAATGCTGCTGATATAACTGTGTGAGATCTCAAAAGCAAATCCAAGAGATCTAAGGGATTCTCCAATAGCCATATACCTGAAATAAGATAAATATTATATGCATATAGGATGTTTCATAATGAAATGTTGAGTAATTTTAAGAACAAACCTTTAAAAGCACATCGGCTCAGCAACGACTTTTTTGAGATATAAGGTGTTGTTTTTATTGTAATAATCAGTTTTTCCTTAATATCTCTAAACCCGCTGTACATTTTTATTATTGAATAGGACAGATTAAAATTAAAAATATCCATAGCGGTTTTTGAAGTATTAGGAAAAACTGAATTTCTGAAAACTGAATATCCAAAACAACAAACTTATAATTCGCATCAACCAATGCCAACATAACTATAGAAAAATAACCTTTTTAATTGAAATATAAAGATCTGTATTTTGCTGGTGAAAAAATTCTAATGTGTTTTTCGTCGATAGCTCCAACAGAGTTCGGAAAATTCCATCGTTCCCGAAACTCAACCGCATTTCTTCTTAAAACTTCCTTCGTGGGCGAAGGAATAAAAATAGCCACCAAGTTCTTACATAATGCTGACAGAGTTTCTTTAATAATGCTGCTGATATAACTGTGTGAGATCTCAAAAAGCAAATCCAAGAGATCTAAGGGATTCTCCAATAGCCATATACCTGAAATAAGATAAATATTATATGCATATAGGATGTTTCATAATGAAATGTTGAGTAATTTTAAGAACAAACCTTTAAAAGCACATCGGCTCAGCAACGACTTTTTTGAGATATAAGGTGTTGTTTTTATTGTAATAATCAGTTTTTCCTTAATATCTCTAAACCCGCTGTACATTTTTATTATTGAATAGGACAGATTAAAATTAAAAATATCCATAGCGGTTTTTGAAGTATTAGGAAAAACTGAATTTCTGAAAACTGAATTTGAGCTGGTTTTGCAAATAAAAAAACATCCAAAACCATGTACCTCAAAAATAAAATACTTGCCAATATAAAGGTTTTGTTTAATTATTTAAGATTTATGAAGGGGAAGCATGAAATTATGAAATATCCTGTACACCTTAACTGTAAGGAATTATGTGACCCTGTCCAAAAAAAAAAAAAAAAAATTATCAAATAAGCTGCCGCTCAGCGCTTGTTTTAACGATTTTAATAGACCAAATTAAAATAATTTTTTGTTATTTGCAGTGGAGGATTGCAAAAAACGATGGCGGAACATCAAGGATATTTATTTCAGGTATACAAGAAGCTTAAACTAGGAACTAGTTCCTCTTCATGCGATAAACCAATTAAATGGACTCTTTACAATCGTCTTGCATTTCTTGCTAATGTCAAACACGAACGAACTTCAAAAAATACCTTGGATGAACATCAAGAAAACGAGTGAGTTGACAGCCACCATGAGACCGAGTTTGCAAATGTTATCACTGATGACTCTACATTGGATGATTCTGAATTAGACATTGACTTGCCAGCTCCTCAAATGTCAAACACACAAACTATTATAAAAAAGTCAACTCAAGACCTAGAGAGTTTAACTTATGGAAGTCGGTGTTCTACACCTATGCTCAAACCGAAAGTAAGGAAATCGCAAACTAGGGGATCAAAGATTTCTTCCTTGTTGGAATTTGATGAAAGAGCTCAAAGGTGTATGGATGATGAGACCATACACAATAATAAACGGGGAGCAGAGAAAGAAGACGTCTATTTATTTATGAAGAGTATCTCCTTGACTGTTAAAAAATTTCCACCTGCTCTAATCAATAAAGTAAAACTTGGAATATTAACACTCGTAGATAACTTGGGGCTAAAGGCAGCTGCATATATTCCTCATCCAGTTTCTGGAGGATTCTGGCTTCAAATACAGCTCTGTAATTTATCTTCTGTTGAAAGCACAAACTCAGGCCATCACAAATACTTAGCACAGAGGTTTGTAATAATTCGCAAGTAACCGCAACCTCTGTTGAATCAAATTCTCACGTTTCTACTTATACTTTGCCACGTGCTTCCCAATTTCACCCTACTTTCTCTCCTTCTATCACACAACAACAAAATAATACACCTATTCTCAATCTCGCCTCAACATCCATTGTACCACGTAACTCTTTAAGTTCCTTTTTCCATTCATATAACCCACAACATCAAATTCACCACACCTAATATTCCAGAGAACGACGCAAAGCAATATGAGCAGTTGAAATAATAAGTTTTACTCTCTTTAGGGTCAGCCATTTTGTTTTTTTTATTATTAATATTAGAATGTTCTTATTTTAATTGTATACAGAATATTTATGTTCTTAGTTTAACTTATGTATAACCCAACTTTATTTAAAATAAAAAGGAATTTTTAATCAACTGTTATTTTTAATGTTACTTTAATGTTAATGCCAACTTTTCCTCTGCATCGAAAATTTCAGAAAATTTGTTCCAGGTTTTCTTATGTCCTTTGTGATAGAACACAATCAAACTGTTCAGGATTTAATCAAAAAAAATCTCAAATTTTTGTCTCATCTTTTAAATGGGCATTTGTAAGGAGATTAAAATAACTTTCTTCCGTACGTGTCTGGAACATGACGTGACTCTCACATCTTTTCTGTAATAGTCTCTGTTTTAGCAAATGTTCGTCATCTTCCTCTTCTTCTAACAGGATAAGAGTTATAAGATCGATGTCGTTCATTTTTTATCGTTTTTCTATAAACTACTTCACTCATTGCTTCTATCTTGAACTGACCTGTCGCGGTTCTAGACGCCTCACTGAAACCATACAGTATTGCGACTACGACTGCGATCGAACCCAATCGTAAGACGCAGTCGTCCAAGACGCATAACCGAAACCATATCATAACTTGGGTAAGGAGAGACGGAAGGGGAATGTAACGCGTCATAGTGTATGCTGTGTTGTGAATCATACGTTTGCTGTGTTTATTTTGTAATCGTTTTGTGCGGTTATGTGCAATTATTTTGATATTTTGTTTATGGTTATTATTAGTTATGTTATATTGTATTGTTACGGACTTCTGTTTATAGTTTATATGTACTTTTTTGACATTTTAAGTGAAATTTGGATTATTATATAAAGGACAATATTTGATTTAAATTATATTTATTCTGAGAAGGCATGTACTTGTACAATAAGATGAAGTATATTTATTTTGAGGAGAAGAAATATCCAGTTAATAATAAATAATCGTTTTAAGATGACCGGAACTATATGCAATGTTGCTGTTTGTAAGAGTAATGCTGAGAGGGTAAAGAAGAATGGAGAATAAAATATAATTTTTCTCGTTTCCTACTGACATTTTAATTAGGAAAGAGGGGATTAGAAAATGTTAAAGAAAAGGAAAATTTAACCCTGATAATAAAACACTTTGCAAAAAAACATGTTACAATTGATGATTTTGAAGATGGAATGAAATCAAAATTGATGAATGTATTGCCAAAAAAACTTAAATAAAACTGGTAGGCAACATAAAATTTACCAAGTGAAAAATAATTTCTGGCTAATTTTGTTGTTTTAGCTATCCTATTACTTAATTTGTTGCTTGAAACTTTGACAAAAATGTCCAGCCCAACTGCAAGAGATGAACGTGTTAACTAGAGAGCGCAAAGACAGAATTTTCGAATTAAATTTTTTCTTACAAAAACTGGTGTTGCAGACCACTTAATACGCCACCTCGGTCTGTTCATGTAGGTAAAAGTATGCCAGACCACGTAGCTGGCGTCAGGATCTCGATTATGTGACTCGGTCTAATCGACCAAGATGGTGGTAATGTCAAATATGACACTCGGTCTTATAGACCGATTTATGGCAGTCAATGCATTAAAGAGATTGAATTCTTTATATATTTGTTTTTTATTTGTCTTAATGTAAAATACTTTACCGTTAATAAAATATTTTAAACATGAAGTTTCAATAATCATTTCCGCATAAAAAGAAAGAAATAATAAGTAATATAATCTCAATAACCACCAAAGTAGGGGCCTTTATTGGGCTTTTATTCAGTTAGCATCTCCAGTAAAGACCCGGTAAATAACTAGCGTTTGGTGTTTACTGGAATATAACTAAAATCGTGTATTTAACTGCTTAATTAACTCCTTATTAAAATTTGTTGTAAGTCAATTAAAAGAAGAAGTGTAATATGTTATGGATAATAATTAAATTAGATTGATTTCTAAACTACTTAGCTCTTTTATATATTGGTATACAAGTTATTTTGGTAATATTTCCGAAATATTTAATTAGTGAAATAGGATAGATTCATTTAGTTTTCACTTTCTTTTACATAATATTTATAAAGGACTATGGCTTATTTACAAAACTGAATTCAGTGCTCGGTTACAGGACAAAGTGATCCTTATAAGTACATCGAGAAAATCAGAAAATGATTGCTGAACTTGTGTAGTTTGAGATATTGTCTGCAGTTATTTATTTGTGGCATCCTATTCTATCAAGAATACTTTTTTAATTAGTTTGAATTAAGCTCTTCTCCTAAACAAATGTAAACTTGAATCTTAATCTAAATATAAAACTCTCTACCTTGATAGATTGAAGCTTAGAAGTCAACACTCTATCAATTTGTGATCGAAGTATCGACCATTATTTAACCCAAATTTTTATACTTCTTTCAAATTCAAAATTACAAGAATAGGGCTATTCTTGGAGAGAGTTTAGGATTTTTTCCAATTTTTTATTATTGTGCAAATTAGACAATGGGGATAAGTTCGAAAAAGAGCTATTTTTCCAGAACGATGGTACTCCCCATTGCGACGTTATAGTAAGATGGTATAAATACCGAAATATCCTGGATCACGCACTAAATAGCTTGGTCACCTGATTTGGTACCACTGGACTTCTTCTTTTGGGCTTATTTTAAACATCCCGTTTAGTCAAAAACTATGTAGTATTTGAAGCGACAAATCATCGAGGGTTTTCGAAATATAACAGCCATAACTTTTCATAAAGAGTTGTTTTGAAATAGGTTTATCTAGCACGAAATCAGTAGTGTTAATTTTGAATAATTGATGTGAGGAATGCAACATGGGTAAATTTACAAAATAATATAAAAAGCAATTCATTAAAAAAACTAGCATTTTTAGCATTGAAGTGAACTGATCAAATTCAAAAATGATAAGCCATTGTATAGAGGACGAAAATATTTGTAAAATGAGTTATCACTCGAGTCTCCGTTCCTTGTGGAATTACCGCCTTAATTGAAGTGACGGAATTTTTATAGGGGAATCGATATCAAACCCAGTATTTTTGAAACAATTTGCTACACTTCTCTGATACATTTGTTAGTCTCAATTCGTTAGGAAATCGATAGGGAAAACTGTGTATATTGTATAAAACAAATTTAAGAAAATTTTATATCCCTCAGATTTTTATGTAAGTATATACCTATCTCATTATATATTCGTAACATCATAGATGGATTATTATTATATAAATGGTATAGCGTGTAAGTGATAAAAGGTTTAGAGCAAATAAATTTGCTGGCTGGTTGAAATACAACAGAAACATCTTAGCAGATGGAAACAAGTTAACAAGATAAACGCCCTTGAGTGTATGTATATCAAGCTAGTACACATCCGTGGATTTATCTACTTGTAGTTGTTTATAGGGTTGATTGATCTCTAGTTTAGTGAAATGTTGTTCACCCTGAGGAGTTGTAAACAATTCCGCTACCTACCGAACAGCGTAATAGACACCCTCAAAGATTTATTTACCATAATTTTGTAGAAAGCTTATAATACTCATCCCAGCTAATATCTTATTATTTGAGTCCAGCGCATCAATTTTCTTATAAAAACTTTCTCAGTGGTTAGTGCAAATATTAAAATAGTTTCATATCTACTGACTGAAACAAAAGAATTTTATTGAACAACAGTAAAACATTACCTTTTTAATTCATATATTAATAATTTAGAATACGTATTTTATAATTTTAGAGAATTCTGAAAACTGAAACATTATAATTAGGAAATTACTAATAAAGGTATAATAAAAATTATAATACAAAAGTATTCCAACAGAGAGGGTAAAAGTTAATTTACAAAGTAGTAATAAATTCTAGAAATAATATCTAAATAGTTACCAAAGTTGAATTAATCTCAATTTATATAATTGAATATTAAATAAATTCCGAGATATATTCGCTAACACTAGGGCTGGGCGATGGTCAAAAGTCATAATCGATTATCGATTATTGAAAATTAATCGATTATTTCGATTAATCGATTATAATCGATTAATCGATTAATCAAATAATCGATAAATCAAATGATCGATTAATCAAATGATCGATTAATCGATTAAACAAATAACGGATTAATCAAATGATCGATTAATCGATTATTTGATTAATCGATTAATCATATAATCGTATAATCAAAAACGGTTATAATCTATTAATCGTAAAAGCGATTAATCGATTATAGTCGATTTTAACCAGCCTTAATCGATTATTCGATTCTCTTGCCCACCCCTAATTTACGGAGCTGTAGGATTCATCTTAGGGTTATTTTCAATTTTATTTACATATTGTTTATTTATATGACTATAATACTATAATAATTGTATTAATTAAAAAAATAGATAATGAGGATGTAGGGCTGGGCGATTGTCAAAAATCATAATCGATTATCGATTATTGAAAAATAATCGATTATTTCGATTAATCGATAACAATCTATTAATCGATTTATCAAATAATCGATTAATCAAATAATCGATTAATCAAATAATCGATTAATCAAATAATCGAGTAATCAAATAATCGAGTAATCAAATGATCGATTAATCGATTAATCAAATGTTCGATTAATCGACTATTCAAATGTTCGATTAATCGATTAATCGATTAATCAAATGATCGATTAATCGACTATTCAAATGTTCGATTAATCGATTAATCGATTAATCAAATGATCGATTAATCGATTATATAAGAAGAAATACTCAAATGATCGATTAATCGATTAATCGATTATTCTTCGATTAATCGATTATTTTCCCCAGCCCTAGCTAACACACACTTCTTAATGATTTGTAAATTTGTATCATACTAATAGAAGTGATTAAGCTTTAATTGCGTTTGTCCACTACTAAAGAATTTTTACCAAATAAATGGAATTACCTCGTGCAGACCGGTTTCTGGTTTTTGACTTCAACAGTGCGAAGTAGTTATATCCACAACATTAAGAGAAATTTCAAAATCACTAGTACATGAAAGTAAAGTATCAATGAGTTGAAGTCAATCGCAATGTACCTAATATAAATTGGAAAATGCTCGATAACCGATATCTACTAATAAAGGTATAAAAAAAATTATAATACCAAAGTATTCCAACAGAGAGGGTAAAAGTTAATTTACAAAGTAATAATAAAACTAGAAATAATACCTAAATAGGTAGGTACCAAAGTCGATATCCTCTCAATTTATTTAATTGAAGATTAAATAAATTTGTTAATACACACTTCTTAATGATATATAGTGATTAAGCATTAATTGTAATTGCCCACTAGTAAAGGAATTTATAACAAATAAATGGAAATCTCTCTTGAGGCCGTCGTGCATACTATATGCAGATTGGTTTCTGGTTTGCCTTCATCAGTATAAAGTAGGTATATACACAAAGACCACGGTTCATAAACAAAACGGTTGTCGCATTTCATAAAATTATGGTGGGGAGAAACGTCTATGACGTCACAAAGGGCGTTTTCGCTTTTCGTTCGATGTGTTTATTTTTGCTTTTGTGTTATTTTCAGTTTTTAATATTGGTTTTTCTTCGATTTCTGTTTTGATTGGACTCTTACTTGTTTCACCAAGATATAAGATAAGCGATTATTACATTTTAACGAATAATGCATGTGAATTTCAGTGAATAAAACACTAGTACTTAACCTATTCAGTTTGTGTATGTACTATTGTGACCGAAAGAAAGTGATCGACTGATTTTCCCGTTGTAAATATGGTTCTAACCAGTGACGCATCAATCATAATTTTATTAGTGTCAATGTCATTGTGATACCTCACCCATGATTTGTTGTCAAAATAATTTAATTGCCATAACTGACGTAAAAATCCCTATTTACAACAGACGTTTTTTTGAAAAAATATACTACTTGATAAAAAACCGATTACTTTTTTCGGCCGCAATAGTAGATACATACATATATTAATTTATAAAATCAGAGGTGAGTATTTTACTGTTTTCTGTGAGTGAATGTGTTACCAAGATTTGTGCTTCATATTAATGATTAATTAGTATCCTTATTGTTTTATTAATTTAGGTATTGTATCAGAAACATGCCTAGTTTGCAACATTTAATTAAAGTTACCTAATTTTTTTCCAGTAAAATAAAAATGAATGGGGCCAGATGTGCAGTATATCTGTATGTAACAACAGCTATTAAACAATTCAGAAAACATGGTTTAGACATTTCATTTCACTATTTACATATTTCCAAAGGATGAAATAAAAGATATAATTGGATGAAACCTGCCACCGTAAAGACATTTCCGATCCTAAAACTTGTGTACTATTTGAAGAACGGCAAAATAAAAAGGAAGCTAAAACCATCAGGTAATAAGTCATGCAACTAATTTGAAGAATAATATAAATAATAGACTTTTATTCTTTATAGCCGCTGTGACTTCAAAATTTTTAAAAACAATTAAAGTTGACTGTAGGTCTGGAAAAGAAAATAGAACAAGACGTACAGAAAAGCGTGAGCAAAAAAAATTAATGGATGATATACTGGCTGACTGGCACAATCAAGATCTATTAATATTAATTGAATGGAGTCAGCGGCTGGTTCTTGGTGAAACATACATAAATAAAGTAACACCCCCCGTCCAATTGTGGGCATAACACAATAAGCTGGGGGTTGTACTTATTAACCGGTAGCTCAGTGAGCAGGTCGTGAATAAGGGCTTAGATTGATTTGAGTTATCACCAAAATCTAGGCTGGGCGCCAGGACTTTTGCAAGTACCAAATAATTAAAATTTTACTTTAAAAGGTAAAGATAACGTTAAAACTTGAATTCGGTTGGTAAGGAAGTGGAATAAAAAGATACTATTTTATAAAAAGTATAATCAAGACTAGTATATGTACAATTATTTACAAGTCAAGAAAAAATTATTTGTGGTTGAAGACCAACAACTAACCACACAGAAAAATTATATTAGTGAAAGAGAAAAAAAAGAAAAACAAAATATGACGTTATTGAGAGAATACAAAAATGACTGATCTCTTACAAATTTCTTCTGACCAAATAAAAACTTTCACTGGGGACGAAGATCTTACGTAACTTCCAAGGGGTTAGTCCAGCGAAGAATCCACCAACGGCTAAACTCTTAATGGGTTCGGTGTCAATTTGACTCACCACTGTCAGTACTGCAGTTACCCTTGAGAAAAAATGCCAGTTGTGTAAAATATCGTTTTCCTGCTCCACCCTGTATATAATGATCAGTTATCCTCTTCTCTTGGTCCAGGTATTTACATAAAAAGGGGAGTTTTATGAGATCAGTATTATACGCAAAACAAAGTTAAAAGCTGTGACGTTTGAATTGTCCAGCTACGTAGACAAAATATGAGTTAACACAAATTTACAGAGTAAATTGCAAACTAAACAAACTAGGATCGGTGTCCTACAATATTTTAGGAAGTTGAAGACTTCAACTAACTTAAGTATCAATAAAAGTTACGTTAAATAGACAAAATACTAGTCCAACAAATAAACTAGGTGTAGCTACGATAATAAACAAGTGAAATAGGTATTCACTAAATGTTAAGATATTTTTGTACTAAAAGAAGTTAATCTTCAAGAAAATAGAATTTAGAATGTCTGTATACAGACAGACAACTAGAAAGATAACGTAAATAATTATTTGCTAAATATAAAACAATATGAGAGTTTTCAACTTAAAGGTAACGTTAAATTAAATCATTTATTAGTTCCTCGGAGAGAGGTTCTAATGAATTGCAGATAAAGTTAAATAAAGATATATACTTGACTATATGTTTACTTTAGATAATTAAAAGTTAATCAAGTGCCAGATAACTAGGCAGGTATCTTTGCCAGAGAACTAGGCAAAGCTCCACTAGAGCAACGTTCCTGCATAAATACTAAGTAAACGTTCAAGTAAGCATTCGATATTTTAAATTTAGAAAAATCTTACGTTTCTGAGGTCTGGTTGATAAATATATGCACTGGTATAAAATAATCCACCACAAAACAAATGCACCAAATTAGATAATTTTCACAAAGGTTAAAAACAAATAGGTTTCGTCCAATCAGGTGTACCAATCTCTAAATGTCACCAGTCCACTGTTTAGAGCTCTACCAACGTAACTAAGTGACCTAAAACATCAACAGACAAAGACAGAACACAACTAACTACGATACAAAATGGTGACATCCGTTGCCGAGTAAATCTAAAATTTACAATAACCGAAAGTTAGTTTAATTTAACACACGAAATTATTATAATATCAAAGTGATATTAGATAAATTGCCAGCAAGGCACGATAAATTGATACTAATCAATATTAATGATGGCTGTTCCAAAGAACAACCAAGGTGAACTGATCACCGAAAAGCAAATTCGCCCAAGGCGTAAATTAAAATAATTACGGTACAATATTATTATGAAAATTACCTCAAAGGTACTTTAAATCAATATAGCAACTTTTTAAATAATGATGAGCATAAAATCACAATACCAGAAAACATATAAATCTTACCAGACCGCAGAACTAGAGATGGTTTCCATCAGAACGCGGCACCAGAGACAACCACTGTCTCTGGCTGCACTAGTAAGAAGAAAGTAGCATCGTAGTATTCTGCTACCTAAAGTCGCTTATAGTTTGGAAAGAGACAGACATTTGAGAGTAGAGTATGAGCAATAAAGATAGATGGATATTTAGTGCAAAAATCTGCAAAACCAACTGTTCCAATAGAAATCAGTGACGCCATCTCAACTAGACTGGCAGAAACTTAATTCATCGTGGAACAACAACAAACTGGAATGAAATGGCTTGCAATTTCGTTACAGTCAATACAGTGAAGTGATCAGGAATTACAAAACAGTCGTAAAAACGAGATGCTGCCCGAATTCAAAAGAAACTAGAGGAGGCAAATATTTCTATTGAGTTATTAAAAAAAACATTAAAAATATTTTCTCTATTTTGTGTTTGTCTTACTTGTTCCTGTTCATCTTGTCTAAATATGTAACACTGTGTAATACATACACTATGATTACTACGAAGACAGGGTAGCTAGCAGTAAAAAGAATTTTGTGAAAAGACCACTTTCATTGTTAATATATAATAATAAATAATTTGTTGTGTCAAATAATTTGTAATTTAGTGATACTTTTTAAATTATTATGTATGCATAAAGTATATTTTTATTAAACTTTCAAAATATTAACTTGTCTATATTCATTTTAATATAAATGCCACATCAAAATACTATCTCTTGGGTTTAATTTTATAAATAATTATTGAAATACCTATAATTACTACCTATCTACGTTAATTAAAAATGATTGAAAAAATTGTTGCATAATTGCAACTGAATAAGTTAATAACGGATGTGTAGTTTTTAGTGCTAAGTTAGACACCAAATTTCAAACCTAAACCTACATTATTTATTATTATGATGGTATTACATTTTTAAACTGTAATCATTAATCAATCAATCAGTACAAATTTCTTTATTTCCTCTAAATAATAATGGACTTTTATGTGAATTGGAGTGAGAAGTTAATGAAAGTGAGATGGAGAGAGCCCTTTATGACGTTTGGCGATATGATAGGCTAGAGTGTGAACGCGGTAACCGTTTTGTTTATAAGCCATGCACAACGACATCAAGAGAAATTTCATAATCACTAGTATCTGCATGAAAGCAGTGTACCAATGAGTTGAAGTCAACTCCATCTACCAGGTAATACTATTTTGTATAATAAAAGTCAAAGCGAAACTGAAGACAACGGAGGTTATTGTCTCTTTTGAAATGTATCGTTCAATTAACTCTTTCAGAGGAGAAAGTAAACTTGTGATTTCCCGAGTTGCAATATTACGACACAGAGTTATATTGCACAAGCCGTAAAAAAGTGCAACATCAAGTAAACATTAAGAGACACGTTTCCTCAAACAGATAAAAAAAGTATATTATCACAAAAAGATGTTACAGTATTAAATAGAAAAACTATTCTGAACTAAATGACAAATATGCCTGGATTAGCGTAGATGAAAAAAGCAATGCTTGCAGCTAGAAGTTGGCAAATGTTTTAGTGAATGCATTAATATTCGTAATATAACTTTGCTCTTGTGATCTCTAGTTAAATATACATGTGTTTATTAGTGTTACATTCATCAATACTTTACATTAACTTTGTGTCTTATTGAACTTGCCAAAATAACCACAAGGTAAGATATATTGCGTCACATACGAATGAACATATTCGGTGACACATCCTGGAATTGACGTCACTTTTCGCCATCTCCCGATCTCTAAACAACAAAATGTTTCACCACTTTTTAGAAAATCGATCATATTGCATGTTGGGTTTAATCAATTTTTACCTCATGAAGCTGTATTTAAGCAATATCCCATTAATTTCAATACACCCTATATATAAATAATAATTGAGTGACCAGTACAAGCCCGATCTAAAGAAAAGTAGAAAAACAACATACTGCACATAATTAAGAAATTAAGAGCGACAAACGCCTTGTAATAAACACAAAATACTACCAAACATAGAAGAACATATGAAGTATCACACAGGAGAACATGAATTATAACATAAATCAACGAACTATAAACCTTTCATTAAAGAGCAAGGTTTAAATAGTTACTCACTTAAGTACTCACTGAGGAACCTTTATTTCATCAAACTCAAACATGTTTGCTTCATAGTATTCAATTTGGGATAACTCGCTCCTGTCTCTTAGTTGACGATCGCTGTTATCATCATCACTAGACATCGAAACATCTTCAGCGCATACCGGTTCTTGATTGTACATACACCAAAATTATGTTTCATTTATTTTAAATAGGTTTTTTGTATCAGTTTTTCCTATGTATTTGTATTATAACCACTTTTTTAATATTTTTGTCTAATATAATTTTAATAAGCCATGTGTATATGATTAAAACCCACTGTATGTTTTACAGGAAAGTGCCACCCACCCATCCAATAAAAAAGAGCGAAACAGCAACAAAGGGCCCCAACATCGGCCACCAGGACGACCATCCGCACTCTGGCGGAGTTTGCCGCCCTGGCGATTTTCTGTAACAAATATCCATGCTATGTATATATATTATTTATTATATTTTAATACAATGATATATTAAGTAGTCCTAAGTTATAAAATGTATTAATAGGGAATAAAGACATTTAAATTGGGGTTATTAACCCGAAATTCAATTGATTTTATACCCTCGTCTATTTTCCAGCTTTCATTATCATTGAAAACAACATTTCTTGACATTGAAAATTTTCCTGTTTGTGGATCATACAATTTATAATTTGGCCCATCCCTGTGATATCCAACAAACATTTTCTTCCTTGACTTAGCATGAATTTTGTTGCGAAATTGTTCAGGTACAATTTCAAATGCCACACAGCCAAGAGTTCTAATATGCTCAAGTCTACCTTTAATATTAGTCCATAAATTATACGGTGTTGAATTAGGTGACTGTTTTGTTGGCGTTCTGTTCAAAATGTATACAGACGTTTGAACTGCTTCAGACCACAACTCCTCCGGTACTGCCCTAGCAGTCATCATTGACCTTGCAGCTTCTGCTATTGTACGGTTGTCGCGTTCAATGCGCCCATTCTGTTGTGGTGTGTATGATGATGTTGTTTCATGTTGAATTCCGTGCTTCGTGCAAATTAATGTATTCCAAGCCATTATCACTGCGAATTTTCTTGATAGAATGGCCAAACTTCTTTTTAATTAAATTTGCAAGTTCGACAAATTTACAGAAAATTTCCGATTTTTGTCGAATTAGAAACACGACTTTAGAAGCGGAGAAATCGTCTTTAAACAAAAGAAAGTACTCACTAACGGTTTAGACATCAGTCCATTCACGTCCGTGTGAATTAATTCACCAGGACCATATTTCTGTTAGTTACTTGAACACTCAAACGGCTGTCGATATGCCGTCTCGAACCAACAGGCTTCACAAAATAGCTCTGTATTTGGTGGAACTATAAACTTAACATCGTTAAATTATTCTTGACTAAGAACTGCTTTGCTTGTAAATTAAGATTGCCTAAGCGTTCATGCCATTGCACTTCGCACTTCCATAGCTGAAACAGTTGATTGTTCGCTCTTACTTTGTTTAGCTTTCATTTTTAGACGGTAATCACGAGCTTAATGCCCCTTATTTTGGCAGTAAGAACAAGTAACATTTTTCTTTGATTTGTGAATTTGTTTATGTTCTTAATCGTTATTACTTGAATTCTTTTTCTGAACTGCCATTGCATTTGTCGATGATTCGATCACACCCACACCCATTTGCTTTGATTCTTCGCAAATAAGTTCTTTTATGAGCTTTGATTGAGTTTGTTGCTCATTGGCAGAGAAATTCCAGGGAGCAACCCGCTATAAGTTTCAGGCAAATTATGTAATAGTCGTGCTATTAAAGCCTCATCAGACACCAATTCACATATATCTCGTAGCTTCTTAGCAAAATTTTTTACGTGAGAAATGTGTTCTACCATTGTCTTTCTTCCATCATAGATGTAATTGAAAAATGCTGCCTGTGCACCTACTTTACTAACCGGGTGAACTTTTTCATGCAATGACTTTAGTTTCAACCAAATTTCTACAGACGTTGTGCAAGAGTCAACAAGCACCATTTGACCTTCATTAGTTACGCCTGACAACAGCAGTTGACTTGCATGTCTTGCATGTCCCACTTACTTTCAACTTGGTCTCATCACGCTTTAATTCACCGTTTACGATTGACAGGCCTAAACAATAGTCTAATCTCAGAAACTTGAGAACCACACTTACTGTACTCGAGAACTAGCGTAGTGGAATCGTGCTCGGCTCATAACCTGTGAGAAAATAATGGACTCATGGAGAACATCAAACACGTATACTGTGTAACCAAATATATCAACAATAAGCACAGAGTTGAATATAGCATTGAAACACAAATACAAGTAGTATATTTTACATACACAAGGAAAAAAACAGTAAACTAAACTACTTCGCGATTGATTGCTCCAACTGACATTTTTAGACTATATTAGTTCATATAAAATCCGAGAACAGGTAAAATAACACGCGGGAAATTCAAAGTACCGGGTGATTCATGGAGAATGGACTCCCTTTATCTCAGTCAATCTTTAGCTAAAAATTTGGAAAAAGAATTAATTAATATGATATTTTACGAATTCTTTGAATTCATAACTAGATATACTGGTGAATTAAAAATGAGGGAGCTGCATCTGATTTTTTTTAATGGAACACTCCATACTTTTTTCAAAATATATATTCTTCTCTTTGCCTTAAATACAGTGATATAAAACTTTATATTCTTATCTTTAATACTTTTCGAGATATTCAACTTTAAAGTTTCATAATATTGCATATCTTGAATTCGACATAATTAAACTTTTAAAATGCAGTAGGCTATAGAAGACTTGTCTCTAAAATAAAATAATGGCGTATCGCGCGGTAGGCTATGACAATTATTATGTTTATTGTTTAGTAAATGTCATTATATCCGCTGTTTGGTTTATTGAGAATATTTTTTTTTCGAAATGTATTATACAAAGGAAGAAAGAGTAGAAATTATGGAAACATATATTAAAAATAATAAAAACGCTCGTGTTGCGCTAAGAGATTACTGTAATAGGTATCCTGAAAGGTTAACACCAAGCAAAAATATCTTTAAAAGAATATATATCAAATTTCTCTAGACATATTTAATGCAAAATAATAAAAGGGCCTTTGCTGCAAATGAAGATGAATAATTGAAAGTGTTATTATTTTTTTCAGGAAAATCTAGCAAAGTACATTAAGATATGCCTACAGGTTTTTAAATACAAATTATGTAAAAACATAAGGATGCATGATGAAACATAATTACCACGATTACAAGACTCTCAGAGTCCAAAACTGTACCCAAACGACAGTATTGTAAGACAAAATTTTAATCAGATATTACTTGACAAATTTATTGACAATGTTTTTCATTATATATTTTGGATGGACGAAGCATCTTTTACAACTGCAGGTGCCTTTAATAAGAGCAACACACATTTTTAGGCCCAAGAATATCCTTATTTAGTTAAAGAGTTCCAAGGGTGCATGACATGCAATATGTGGAGTAGAATATTCAACAAGCGAATCTATTATTTTTTACAATGATTCTTTGATGGGAGAGAGGTATCTAGAATATCTAAGAACAAATATCAGTGATATTATTGATAATATTCCTTTTCATCATGTAAGATACATGATTTGGCAATAAGATGGTGCACCCTGCCACAATTATCGACTATTAACTCAATTTTTATATCAAAGTTTTTTAGAATGGATTGGAAAAAATAGCACCATAAGATGGCCTCCCCGTAGTCCCGATTTCACGTCATTGGATTTTTCCTTTGGGGTCGCATAAAAAATGAAGTTTACAAGGAACAAGTTAATAATGTGGTACAGTTGCAGCAGAGAATATCGGCCGTTGTAGACAATATTGAGAATAGTGATATTTTGCCAAAACTGTCCAGTAGTATTTAAAAAAGATTAAGATTGTCTACTGAAAAAAATGGTTCTCGCAATCAACAATTTTTAAACTAATACAATGTTGTGTTACTTGAGTTGTGTTATACAATTATTAATTTATTAAATTTAAGTGTTATAGTTTCTAATTATTTTGTTTTTTATAATAAATAATGTTTCCTGTATAATATTTTTACCATTTTCTATTCGAGACGGTAGCGCAGTTGTATGTACTAAACAGTAAACATAATAATTGTCATAGCTGACCACGCGATACTGCAACTTATGCAATATTATGAAACTTTGAATTTGAATATCTCGAAAGGTATTAAAGATAAGAGTATATAGTTTTACATCACTGTATTCAGGACATACAGAACAACATATTTTTTGAAAAGAATATAGGGTTCCATTAAAAAAAAAGTTCGGCTGCAGCTCCCTCATTTTTAATTCACCTGTATATCTAGTTACGCATTTAGAAAATTCATAAAAAACCATCTTAATTAAATTATTTTCCCAAATTTTTATCTTAAAAATTGACTGAGATAAAGGGGTGTCCATTTTCCAGGAGTCATCCGATACACAACTACACTGCTCCTCACTAATATTTTTGTCAACAGATTTTATAACAAGTGTCAGAATGTAGCTATTCCATAATTAGAAAGTGTATGAGAATGCTTATATTCTAAAATATTCGTTGAAAAAAGTATATTCCACAATCCACCGTCGTTACAATCACATTCAAGTTTCAACAATATTTTCTTTGGTTTGATCCTCGTTCACCAACATAGCTATTTTAAAACGGATAAATATGTGGATAAAAGTCATTTTGAAAAACATTTTCTTTAAGTTATTAAATTTAAGTGGGATGGAAGGTCATTTGTAACATCAGTGGTATCTTAGAAAATTTCTTAAAGAAAGAGAAATGCCGTTTTGAAATTTTGCTCCTCAGACATTCACTATGAAGGTTTATTAAATCACTGTAAAAAAAATCGTAAAATCGTTAATTCGTTATAGTAAAATCCTAGACTCCGAGTCTAGGGTTTTGTTATACTGAATGAAAACAACTGTTAAATATGTACAAATAACAAAATGGGTCGGTAAATAAATAGAGACGATAGGCAGTTTTTAACCGATCTTCGTTAACTGTCTTTTTACATATGTTTCATTTAAAACACAGGTCATAAAACCCCATCCTCTCGTCTAAGGACTCTGCCCCGGAACACCCCCAGTATCAGGATGGTCAGGTATTGCTTGAGGGTAAGTTATTATTTTTAACAATTACAAACCATTCATAGTCTATCACTACGAACTATCACACATTTATTACTGCACGATCATGTCAAATATCCAGACAATCTACACCTCTTTCGATATTGCACGAGTAACCCACTAATCATGCTATACATATGTCATAGGTCTATCTATCATAGTTGCTACAACAACGGCCTCTTCGTCATCTTATTCCTCGATTAAATGTAAAGTACTATCCTGCTCTACGTTATCTAACAAATCTTTGAACATGCAAGAAATAACATATTTATGAGGAATATTTAAACACATTATGTAATATACACTTTTTTAGTTCCTTCAAATTATCGATATCGATTTCTTTTCTGGTGCTTAATTTTTGTCTTCGTTGTGATATATCTATTTGACTGTTAAAAATACTTAATTAAGTAGTCCAGTAATTAGAAGATCAAGTTTATTTAAGAATTATTAACAGAATAGGTATCAATACTCATAATTTGCAAAAGTGTTTTCATTAAAAATGTTCAACTAATTATATTACTCCAACATTCGAGAATGGGGCGGCGGTGTGATAGGTCTTGGTTTGATACCGCAAGCCGACGCTGCCGACGCTTAGTTTGTGCCGTGCCGTCACGACGCTTACTGGTATCGTTTTAAATCGCTCGCAGTCCTTTAATCAGTAAAAATTTATTGAGGTAATATTTCGCGGAATCGGGTGTATATATAGAGGTGCAATTTATAAACTGTATAGTTTGACAAAGTGGAGCATAGTTCAAAAAAAAGTACGTGGTTTTATTATTAAATTAGTTAATTAATTGAAAGAGAAAAAAATTGGTAATTATTACAAAATGTTTATTGTATGAGTAAATTTAATTATTTAGTTTTATTTATTACCTCTTCAAAAGTATATCATTTAACCGTAAGACAAAAAAATAGAGTCAAAATTAATTTCTGTTGACAAAATATATTGAGTTATTATAAATGCTGATATTTTGTCATCTTTGGAGAATAAAATGTAGAGGGAAACATTTTAAATCCCTTGGTATCCATTTTTATTACGGCCGGCAGGACCAAAATAAAACATATTTATATTTATTGCTTGTGATATAATAACATGCTGTAGCGAACTTTATTTCGATGGAAATTTGCATATTAATATTGTCTGAAAGTTATTTGTGGCATTTTGTAAATTTGTTTTTTCTTTCTTGGGACTTACTACCACATGAATAATTCTTCGTTATCTAAAAAATATAGTTAGTTACCAAGTATGTTACTGGGAAAATAAACCTTTGCGTTTGTTTACGTCAAAAGATTAGTCAGAGGGTGATTTTTGACAACTAATATGAGGCACAAAATAATAATATATTTCCCTAACATTTTGGAAAACTAATCTGTTTTCTTTTTTCAAAGTTATTTATCTTTTTTTTAGAATGTGTCCAGTTTCATGCTTAGAGAAATATATTATTATTTTTGTGACTCGTATTAGTTGTCAAAAACCACCTTCTGACTAATATTTTGACGTAAAGTCACAAGCGCAGAGATTATTTTTCCAGTAACATACTGGGGGTAACTAACTATATTTTTTAGATCACGAAGAAAGAAGAGAAAAATGTATATTAATATGTAAAATAATAGTTATAATAGAATAATGGAACTTTTCTACGACAAATTTGTCAACTATTTATTTTAAAAATTTATAATAGATTTTCAATTTATCTCAGTGAAAAATTATTGTTTAAGTTGATTATTAGTTGGTCAATATTAAATAAAGCAATACTGATTTTGTTTTTAAACATGGATTAACTGAAGTTATACATAATTCATTTAATATTTACGAGTAGAAGTGATGAATTAAAGTAAAGAAGGTTTAGTGCAATATCCCCCCCCCCAAAAAACTATACAAATGTGGTACATGGGAACATGAAGGCACTAATTGAGTACTGTGTTCTATACTTTCCAGCCTTATGTTAGTTTTTGTTCTTGATCTATCCCATCTTAGATCCAATTCCTTAGCTACGTTACGCCGACGAGGAGGAATAACTCCGAAACACGTCCGTAGCTGCATATTCGTTTTTTCTTTGGGCAATATGGCACTAAACCTTCTTTGTTTAATTTTCGAACCCCAATAGCTCTATTTTTGTAATGAATTAAGTTTTTATTTTATTTATTTTATTTTATTTTATTTTATTCATACACTAACTAACGGGCGAACCCATTTACAGGACAGAAAAAATACAATAATAATTACATTAAATGAAATACAATACAATCTAAGAATATAGATTAGTTAAATGACATTAAGAATCTTATTTCATATATCACAAATATTACATTGAAAGATATCAATTATATTATGCATAGTTTGGTAATTCGAACACATTACATGTAAAGGTGAGAAACTTAGTACATTTATTCTAGGCGTTGGCAAATACAATAAAGTGTTTCGTATAAAAATGGATGATACGTGAAAATTGATCATATCTAGAATTTCATGCCATCAATTTTATTAGAGAGAATTTTTCATAAAAAAGTACTAATTGGTACTTAGGTCTAGTACATAAATCATTAACGTGAAATCGCTGAAGAAAACCATCAAGAGAGGTCCCTATTTCAGTATATATTCCATCATGTCTATGAGCTAAATACTTTAGGAATTTGCGTTGAATATTTTTAATATTATTAACATGAACATCGTATCCAAGATGCAATATAATAGCAGAATATTCTAATTTTGAGCGTACAAACGCATGAATGAGGAGAAATAAAGTGTTATCATCTTTAAAATCTGGTGCTTCTGAGAAGGAAACCAAAATTTTTATAAGCCGCACTGATAACAGAGGAAATATGATTAACAAAAGTTAATTTGCAATCAAATATTATATTTTAACTGGTTATATCTATTCACGACTGAATAGATAATTGTCGGGACACCTTTCTTAATATAAGACATAGTATAGCATTTTCCGACACTCAACGGCAACTTTTTTTTTCACACCATGATTCAAGTGTAAGCAAATCATTTTGTAAGCAGATAGGTACAATCATTTATTGTTTTTATGGATTTATGTACTTTTAAATCGTCTTCATACAAAAGAGACATGCATGAAGGTTAGACACGATATCGTTTATAAACGTTATGAACAATAAGGTTCCAAGGTTGGAATCTTGGGGAATACCAGATTTAGCTAATATTTTTCTAGACTTGTAACCATGGTACACTACATACTGTTTCCTATTGTGCAAATAGAAGAAAAAATATAATGAGATAATCAACAAAACCGAATAAACTTAGTTTGTTAAGTAGTATATCATGGTCTAGATGGCCAAATGCTTTCCAGAAGTCTGTATAAAGGACATCGATCTGGTCTCCAACATCAGTGCCTTCTGCTAGGTGTTGTGTAATGCAGAATAAGTTGTTGGTGGATCTAGCAGCCATAAATCTGTTGATTAGGGCAAATGAGAGGCTTGACATGAAGAAAAATAATATCATATAATACAATTTCAAAAGCTTTACAGAAATTGTTCAATATCACTATAGGTCTATAATTTTCTATTTCATGCCTATTATTACTCTTGAAAATAGGACATATTCTTGATTGTTTCCACATGTCAAGAAATATTTTAGAGCGTAACAGTAGATTAAAAATAACTGTTAACGGGATTGCGTAGTTTTTAAAGAAAAAAAAGAAAAATCAGAAAAAGTAGTACATTTGGGCTTCAACTTTTTAAGGGCTTTTAAAACATCTTCTTTAGAAATTTCGTTTAATAGCAAATGAGGAATATCATGACTATTGTTATCTAATGGTGTATCAGTATTTGAACGTGTGGTATATAAGATGTTTCGAAATATCCAGCAAACTTGTTAATAATTATGGTGGGATCATCAAAAGAATCACTTTTATATTTTATGTTACTGGGAATACTAGAAGAGTTTTTTCTCATGAATATAATACCAGAAACGGTCCGGGATTAGACTTCATTTGATTTTTTATGTCATGAATATACTTTTTTATATGCTAAGTCTATATCTAATTTCAGTTTTGCTCTAATGGGCGTATGTTCATCATGGACATTCTGATTTTTGCCTCTTTTGTATTTCCTCCGCGGTAAATCTTTATTTTTATGTCCCGTATAATACATTTTCTTAAACCAAGGGGGTATTTGGACTTTCTAGGTAAACAATTTTGGAACACATTCTATGAAAATTAAATTTAAAATAGAATATAATTTGTCACATGCTAAGTTAATATCTGTAAAGTGAGACAAATGTGACCAATCTGTATTTATAGTTTTTTCATATAGTAGGTGAAAATTAGCTTTCCGAAAATTGAAATTTCATTCTGCATTCTTTGAATATTTTGACGTTATGAACTTAAGGATAAATAAATATCTAGTGGGGGTGGTGTAGATCTACAGGTAAAAGTGGTTCATTTACTAAAACATTCTTATTACTGAAAAGGAAATCCAAAAGACGATTATTTACATTTCTTGTTAGGTTAATACACTGCAATTGTACCAGTCCAATGGAATTGTTTAAACGTTTATATAACGTTAATTAACGTTACACAAAGGTTAGTTAACGTTATATAAACCTTTAGACAACCATAATAACATGTTCTTATTGGGAGCGTACAAAAATTATTAATAATATTTACGTTCTTAATATTAAAATTATTATTTTCCAAATAATTTACATAATCAGGAATGTTAAAGTTCTCCATAATTATAATATCGTCACCATTGCACACACATTCTATACTTAAAAGTGTGTCAAAAAAATGTTTCATATAAATTTGCACTTAAATTAGTTGGTATATACAGAACGACTATATAAATACGATGAAATTGGAGAAAGAATTTAATACCTACAATATCTATATTGGAAACAGCGTTAAAGTTGGTTGGATTTACAGACAAAACAGAGACATTGTTGTCTATGGCAAGCAGAACTCCACCTCCTCTAGTATTTGTACTCTCAAAATTACGATCTGAACATTATATTTTTTACTAAATAACTCATTGTCAAAGACACTTGAATCTAACCATGTTTCACTAAAATCGAATAAATGACACTGATTTATCACGCAACTCATATTATACAAGCATTAATTCCTAGATTTTAAACCTCGAGCATTCTGATAATACATCCTAAAATCTTTATTATTGTCACAAGACACTGCATTTATAGGATCATTTGCTGGATTTTCAGCAACTTCTCTGTTAAAATCTAATTGCTACTTAAGACTGAAGAGTGTGGATTTATGATGGTTAAGTTTTTGCTTTTATACGGGACATATTGCAGCATCCCAGAGTTAAATAGGTATGATCAAGTTTACTACACTCTTGAACCCTATGTTCTTAAGAACATTTGGGACATACGAGAGGCTCATTACAATTTTTATAAACATGATTAAAACCACTACATTTATGAAATATTATTAGTTCGATCGCATCATAGATTTTGCAGTAGTCACAACCTACGAACAAATTACCCAGATTCATTACCTTACAATAGGTTTCAGGATCCAGATCCAGTATTTTGATAAACGCTTGCATTTTTCATTGACCATATCTTCAATACCTTAAGCTGAGCAGCATCTAGAAATGATTCACAGTTCTGAGACCTAATTAGTTAAAGCAGTTCATTTTCGGCAAATTGTTCACTCATTCCAACGACTTTAATGCATGGATTTAAATTCTTCACTTCCTTTATTATATAATTACAACTCTGTTAATTTTCTATAGGAGAAAATTACCGACAGATAATAACAACTTAACCAAAAGGTTTGCGTTATACAAAACGTTATACTATCATTCTTGATAAGAAAAATAGTTAAGTAAAAGAAAAAAATAGTGAAAAAATAATTAATAAAAAAACTACTCAACGTGTAAGTAATAAATTCTAGTTTAATAAATTTAATTTAATAATGAATTTAAGGTAAAAAAAACAATTAAATCACTCTTAAGAATTACGATATTAATTAATTATGATATTATTTATGCAATTTTAAATAAATTATGGGTTTTCCCAAAAATAAATATATACCTTTATCCAAAGTAAAAAATACCCGACGATGAATTTTGAAACATAATCTAATAAAATATGCTTAAACAAATATTAAGAGAAAAGATATGAGTTTTGCAACTGAAATATGATGATTTATTCCAATGTCACACCGTGCAACAGTATAACAGGAAAGCAGAAAAATATTCTACTTTAAATAAATTATATTAATTTTCACAGAAAAAGAAAAGTGTTAAACAATATATCTTTTAAATAAATTATATTAATTTTTACAGATAAAGAAAAGAGGTAAGTAATTTATCTCTCAAATAAATTATAATAATTTTTACAGAAATAATTTCTTTTAATTTCCACAGAAAAGATAAGTGGTGTGTGTTACTTTAAGTTATAAACGTAATTTACGGTAAATATCGGTACAGTTTAATAAACTTTAAGAAATCAAGTTAATCTTCTTCAATACGTTAATACTAGCCAAAAATCTAGGCAACAGTGAATCCGTAAATTTAAATTATGTAGCTTTGTAATGATAAAGAAAAATGTAATTAACTGACAGCAAAATTAACAGACTTTTTCAGTCCCCACGAGGCTTTGCGTATTCTCCAACAGGAAGAAAAAAAGAACTTGAGTCCAAGAGGTAGGTAAGTGAGGGTAGCAAATTAGCAACAAAAATGCTAATTTTCATGTACGTTAAGATAATTACTAATTAGATAAGATAAGTGATATAAATTTCAGCTATAGAGCTAGTAAGGCGATCCAAACTCAAGAATTTAGTTGAATGTAAAGGACGCGCAAATATGGCGACTAGCCCACGGCCTTTACACTAAACTAATATAGCTCGATAAAAATTGATATTAAAACCTAGCTAAGGAAATAAATAACTTATCAAGAACATAGGAATGCACTACATACTCTAATAGGTTAAAATTAAATTATTAAATATTTTAAATTAATACTTTAACGATAATGCAATACTACTTCTCATCTTCCTACTTGAAGAACATCCAATGATTCTTTTCTTCGCCGGCGCCCTCGTCAAGTGATTCGCGCATGAACAAAAATCAGGGCATTTCGATTAAAACACCAGGACAGCAAGGTCGTAACCATAATTTGTTAAAATTATCGTTACAGGACAAAAGAGATATCGCAAATCTCCCGCCTAAGACACAAATATTCCATTTTGTAAAAAAAATTATAATAGGAGAAATGATGCCGATATCTATGCTATCTATAATAATTAATGTATTAACAATTTTTCTTTGGACATACTCAATTCGTTTAATGTATTTATCGCACATAGGGTTCCACACTGTGGAACTATACCCCAAAATAGGTCTATTTACAGAATTGAACACAGTTATAACGAAAGAATAAGGACGAAAATCTCTCGTCGTTCTTACTATAAACTCAAGATTTCTTAGTGACTTTTAAACAATTTTTTTCAGTATGACTCTCAAAATTTAGTTTTTTGTCTAAAGTCACCCCCAAATCTTTGAATTTATCAACTACATCGATTCCACACCATTAAGGTATAAGAGGGATATGTGAGCGAGAAAATAAAATTTGATGGCATTTACTTATGTTTAAAAATAATTTATTTGAATTAAAAAACGTCATAAACCTATACAGGTCATTTTGCAGATCATCATATCAGATACATTATATATTTCTTATAAATTTTTAAGTCATCTGTATACAAAAATATCTTAGAGAAGACGAAACATTTATCAGTGTCACTCAAAAAAAATACTAAATAAAAGTGGCCCCAGGTGGGATCCCTACGGAACACCTGAGAAAACTTAATGTTTGTGTATTAGATTTAAAATTACTTAGTCCTACATATTGAGTTCTTCCCATTAAATAACATGAAATCCATTTTAGAAGGCTGCCATGTACACCAACATTCCTTAGGTAGTCGACAGGGCTCAAATGGTGAACATTGTCAAAGGCCTTTGAAAAACCCGTATACACAGCATATACCGAGGATCTTCCTTCCATACAATTAAAAATATCTTTTACAAAAGGTTCAAGATCAGTTGACACTGATCTTCTTTTTTATAAAATCAATTTTGGAAAATAGTTATACAGGGTGACTCATTAGCCTCTTTATAAACTTTGCAATGAAAAGTAGATTGAATTTTATGAAAAATGTTCATATAGACGTAGGTCCTATCTTTCTTTGTTCAGGAGTTATAGCGCTTTAAAAATAATTCTTTTTGAACACAGTAAATAACCATAATTTAAGAAAATCAAAAACATTTATTGTAATAAACAGAAAGACTACAGTAAATGTTCAAAAATTAGTCCATTCTCCTGAATATGTAACTGGCAACGACGAATAAAACTCTCCTGCATGCGTAATAAATTCATATTATTTCTAATATGAGTTTCAACATCATGAATCCTCTGCAATAATCGACTGCGATTATTTATTTCCACGGCATAAACAGGTTACTTGAAGTGACCCCATAAATAAAAATCGTAAGGATTTAAGTCGGGTGATCTAGGTGGCCATGGTTACCATGGACCTACGTTACCAATCTATTTATTTGAGAAATAAGTATGCAGCCATTGGGTCACTTGTCTTCCTCGATGAGGCGGGGCTCCGTCATGCTGATTCCACACATCTTGTATCAGGTGGAGTGGAACATCTTCCAGAAGATCAAAAAAATGTGGTGTACAAAAAGTTATGGTACCTCATTAAATTTTCATTAAATACATTTATAAGTAATGTGTTGTCACAAATTTTGTTAAATAAGCCAACTCAAACACGTACACTAAATCTCTGCTGAAACTTACGCATTCTAGTCGCATGTGTATTGTCCAGTGACCAAAGATGATCATTATGGAAATTATTAATATCGCCTCTTGAAAAATTGGATTCATCTGACAATAGAATTTTTTGGAATATCTTGTACATGTTATTGCAAAATTCAATGACAAAAATTTAATCGCTGTTGAGCATCTTCGTGATACAATGCTTGTACACTTTGTCGATGATAAGGGTGTAGCCTTTGGTGATGTACTGATCGTCACAAAAATTTTTGTGTTAGCCCAAAATGCGCTATGCGTCTGGTACTAGCTTCCCGTTGTTCAGTTGCAGCATTTATAACGTTTTCAAGATCTTGAACATTTACATCATGCGGGCGTATGTATCTAGGAGGAGAGGCAGTACCAGTCATGCGAAGTCTTCTGAATGATGTACTGAAAACGGGATGTGACAGTTGACGTCTATTAGGAAATCTATTTCCATATTTTCTTGCTGCGTTACGAATGTCTGTATTACAAATTCCATAGACAAAAACAATATCAGCATATTCTTCGTTAGAAAATGTTATTACTAAGTAAAATTGCACAAATACAAATTTTAATAAATCGTGATAGACAGATTTGACATAAATTATTTTTGACAGGTGATTATTTTAACTAAATTTTGTTATGTTAAATCATGGCTAATACGTTTTGTCAACTTAAATTTTTTTATAAAATGCTATAACTTCTGAACAATTTCTGAACATTTCTTCATGAAATTAAATCTACTTTTTATTGCCAAAGTTTGTAAAGATGCTAATAAATCACCCTGTATAATGTTTTACTAAAAAAAAACAGTTTTTATGAAACTATTGCCTTAAAGACTTTGCCAAAAAGACTGAGAATTGAAATCGGTCTGTATGTAATTAGTTAAGTCACTCCTTTCACCAGATTTGTGTACAATGGCACAATTTTCGTAATTTACATTTAAGAGAAAATTTGCCAACAGTTAACGATTTGTTAAATATAATGTATAAAGGTTTAACTAAACTTTCACAACAAGACTTCAGAAAAATGGTTGGAATATCGTCAGGTGCAGGTTCCTTTTTAACATGCAGGTTTCTTAAAACATCAGAAAATTGTTGACGGGTTACTGAAAGTATATTAAAAGTATTGCACACTAGATGTCGGGTGTAATATCAGATGATGTTGTGGTAGGTTCAAAGACTACTGCAATTTTTGTCAATATGATGCATTTATAAAGGGATAGATTTAATACACTTTTTATTTGCTAAAAATGACCAAAAATATTTCGTATCCTGTTTAATAGTTTCTTCAGTTTTACAAGCATATTCCTTATAATCAATTGTAATACTGTCTTTTAGTTTTTTCTAAGCTACGAGAACCTTGTGCAGTATTCATCCCTTTTTTGAATTTTTTTCATTTATTGCAAAACTTGTCCTTTTCCCTTCTTATTCCAACAATACTCTTTGTGTATCAGAATGGTTTTTTTTTTTGTTTTTTTTTTTTTTGTACAAACTAATCAAAAATGTAATATAATGTCGTATAAAAAGTGTCAACACATTTATTCGGATCATCATCATTCAGTATGTCCAACTGCTGTTCAACTTATCATTAATTACAGTGTAATTAGCATTGGAAAACAATAATTTATTATAAGAACAGCTGGGTAATAGGTTTTTATTAAAACATCAAAGGAAATCTCGTGGTGGATATTCTCAGAAACCATTTGGCAATCGGAATGTTGAACCCCCATACTTATATTTATTGACATTACTAAATTTAATAATTTATCATTATTATTGTGAACATTGATTAAATCCTATAATATACAGGGTGATCCATTTTAAAATCAAAAGTTAATGTCATTTCCGGTGAAGATAGAAGTGGAACAAAATCGTTTATATGTCAAGAAGTGACGTTTATTAAGTATATAGGATCTTCCAAATTTCAATCGTTTATCTTCAAAACTAAAGGAAAAAAGGGGGTGTACCATGATCCTGTTACACCTGGTATTATTTAAAACGTGAAACATTTTAAAAATCGCTAAGTTTAACAATTTTATCATTCTTGGATTTATTTCTAGTCGACAATGTAAAATTATATGAATGTAATTGGGGGACACTGTTAATATATAAATTGTGCAGAATAAAAAAAATACTGTTTGAAAGTTTGTTAGTAGTACACCCCTTTTTTTACTAACTAGCAACTATAATGGTTGATACAATCTGTCATGTATAGCAGATAATATCGGACATTAAGGTTAATTGACATAAAAAAAAATACTTTTTACGTTACAGCCAACTACCAATTTCATAACATAATGTACCTATATTACGAAACGATTTTTTTCGTGTAGGATTATCTTCAATCTGGGAGTAAAATGTAATGGCTATAATTGAAAGATTTGTAAATTATATACTGTGTGATTTAGGTTTAAGTTTGATGGTATGAGAAACAGATTATTTGGGTGATTATAGGGCTAAAACATTAATTACTTTCTTCCATGTTCATTCGTAAAGAATTTATGGGGTGTTAAAATAGATGTTTTATTTCAAATTGTTATGCCTTCCATAGCATTGATTAATTTATATTTCTGTGGCATAATAGCCAAAGGAAATGCGAAAAAATATTTCAAAAAAATAATAAATTAATTATTTGGGTATTATATTATCATTTCGTGATAACAGTAAATTATCTACAGTGTGTCTCGCTTAAGACTCGAACACCTCGACAACTTTTTTCGTTGGTTATCTGATTTAAATCTAACTATACTTAAAAGATACAGGTCATTGAGATCTACTTATGCCCATAGAATCATGTACTCTTCAAATGCCAATGCAAGATTGAATGAAAAAAATGCAAAAACATTAGCCATTTTTTAGGAAAAAAATTATTAAAAAAAATTTGTTCAAAATCATCCCGAAAGACCAAATCTAAAATTTAGTTAAAACCAAAAATAAAAAAAATATCGCCAAAAGAAATAAAAAAATAAAAAAATATGTTCTTTTCACCAGTTACACACTTCTTGGTGATTTGTAAAATTTTATACACAATGTTTAATTGTGGGTTATACCTACTTCGCACTGACGAAGGCAAAAACTAGAAATTGGTCTGTGAATGGCATACCCTGCGGCCTTAAGAAGGATTTTCATTTATTTGTAAAAATCTTTTACTAATAAGCAATAGCAATTAAAGCTTAATCACTTCTCTTTGTGTGATATTAGTTTATAAATGACCAAGAAGTGTGTGTGGCAACTTCATTTAATCATCAATCAAATATAGTAAGAGGCTTACAACTTTGTACGTTATCTAAATAATGTTTAAACATTATTTTTTAAGTTGTTGAAATAGACTAGTGACCCTTGTTCATATATATATATATATATATATATATATATATATATATATATATATATATATATATATATATATATATATTTTTCCAAGTTTAGGGGAAATTTTTTCATTTTTTATTTTTAACCAAATTTTGGATTTGGCCTTTCTGGACGATTCTAAACAAATTTTCTTATTTTTTTTTCATAAAAAAATGCATAATATGTTTTTTTCCATTCAATCTTGCAGCGTAGGTGGCCTTCACATTTGAAGAGAGTAAATAATTTTACGGCCATAAGTAGATATTAATGACCTCTATCATTTGAGACTAATTAGGATTAAATCGGAAAAAACTAAAAAAGTTATAGGGCTATTATAGTTTCAAGTGTGATACACTGTATAGTCTCTTATGTTTTACACAGTCATTCTATCTGAATACGTTAGTATAAAAATTTTAGAAATATAATAAATTAAATGCGACACTTCAAATACATTTCATCGCAGAACTCTTAAAACAACTACTAGATGCATGAAAACATTGGATTAAATAATAGTATTCGTACAAGTAGTATAAGAAGCAGAGAAGTATTGAGATTAAAAAAATGTTGACACCATCAAGAAAATTTGCGCGCGCACGCGCGTGCGCGTGTGCCTGTGCGTGTGCATGTGCGTGTGTGCGTGTGTGCGCGCGTGTGTGTGCGGGGGGTTCACGGGACCCAAACTTGTTTGTATTTGACCTTACAAAAAAATATATTCTTGATGAAAGATTACAAATCATGTCTAGTATATCAAGCGAATAAAATATATCTTCCAAGTACTTAAATAAAGCTGATGTAAACTGAAATTCTTACACATTTGGCCTCATAACATAGGGTTAGGATAAATTTATAGTTTGACGTTTGAAGGTCTAATTTAGTTACCAAAATCTTAATGTCAACAACAAAAAACTATTAAAATATATGACATGAATTATTATTGAAAGTATCAAACAACGCTGATAATTAATTATTTAAAAATTTTAATGAAACATTTCAAGGTACGCTATTGAAATTTATATAAGGTAAGTGAATAATTAAATAGAATGATTTTTTTAGATCAGGATGATATACTGGCATAAGAAAGTTATGTGCTGACCATATCAGATATTTTACCTGGGCTCACAGAGCGACTGTTTGTCGACCTTCTGTCGTGCATAGTTCGCTAACATAGGAGCGTATTGCATTATAAATGCACAAAACATATTTTTATAATACCGCGCGTATGCTAGAATTTTTAGGTTTCTTTTTGAATGAATGGGCTATATTATGAATACTATTATTTAAGCCAATGTCATCTTGCATCTAGGTTAGTAGTTGTTTTAATAGTTTCTGCGATAAAATGTATTTGAAGTGTCGTGTTTAATTTATTATTTACCTAAAACCTAAAACTTTTATACTAGCATATTCAGATAATAGTCACAGTGTAAAATATAAGAAACTATAGGTAGTTTATTGTTATCATATTAGGTTTGTATGTTTATGTAAAACCAAAATAATTTTTCTAGAAATGGTTAATACGAATCAAGAAAAATGTCAGACTTTTTAATATTTAGTTTAAAACATTTTTTTCAAATATTTATTAAATAGAAGATGGTACATATAAAACCACTGACCAAGAATTCTCCTCTCTGTTTGGCGATGGTATATCAGCTTGTTTTAATTCAAGGTCATGTATGGCACATTTTTCTGCACAGAGAGCTTGGATCCAAAACCAAGTTATATACTTAGATCGATGAAGTTTAGTGGATGAATGAACTAATCTTATAACATTATCTTTCGATGTAAAACCGTGTGTTCCATGTATATGCGCTAAAGATTTCAATTCGACGACAAAATGGAGGTTCGAATTCCGCCACCGGCACTGGCAATGTCAGTGGGCATGGTTGTGTGTACGCGTTCTTTTTCATATTGTAACTCTCGCCCGTGCAGCTTTGACTTTGGATTCGAGGGTTGTCTAATTTGGGTGGTGTTGTTGTTATTTTATGTTATTAGTGTTCCATATTTCAGGTTACATTTTGTCAACCTCAAATCGCGAAAACTTTTTTTGGTTTAAATGGAACACCCAACATTTTTTACATCAAGTTAAGTAAAATGTAATTTTTCCTAATATAAGCATTGCAGGGGTTAAAGTTAGAACCTTTTGAAATATTTGCGATTTTCTTATATTTTCAATAATTTTTCATAAAAATTGCTGTCTACTTATCCATGTTTAGAAACAATCAGTAATGTCAGTCATTCTCTTATGTCAAAAAAATGTCTGCACTTTTAAATTACACTTACGAAGATTTTTTTAAATGTGTATTATTTATGGAGAACGTGAAAACATAATATCAAGAACATGTAACACATTTGCTACTTGATATCCATAAAAACAGAAACCGTCACCAAACATTTAAAACGTATATTAGATCATTTTAGAACTTCTGGCTCTGTCAAGGTAGGAGCTATAAATTATTGTAAGTAAAAGAAAATATATCCAAGACCCGAGACATATTGCATAAACTAAAATAGCAAAGATAAAATTAATTAAAAAGTGTGTTTTCATTTTAATACAATAAATGGTCCAAATTCCGCACTTGAACCTCCACAAATTTTGCTCACCTTTGGACTAGATTTTCTAACCGAATCCGGTGGTAAGTTTTGAAATGCATGGCTTACTCTCTGCATACAATCCTCAATGGTTCATAAACTTTATTTTTAATAGTTATTAAAACTGAAATAATCCAGAACTGATAAATGTGGCGAGAGAGGAGGCCATAGGCAAGATCTAATATTAACGATCCATTGACCGTAAAGGATTTCTTATAAAAAATTATCAATCAATTTCGCATTATGTGAAGGGCACCATCGTGCAGATAAAAAAAATCGGCGAGAGGTAAATTTTCTAGACATTCATTTTCCAAATGTTGTAGAATATTTAGATATCTTTCATCTACAAAAACAAATAAATTTAACTACATATTAGTAGAAGAAGATTCGAGTTATTTCAGTAATGGTAATTGTGTTAATTAAAAACTCCATTTTTGTAAAGTTAGCTTCATCTCTCCATACAATATTTCCCAAGTCGCCTTCACATCTCATTGAAACAAAAATTTTCTCTACTTAAGAAATCTGCTTCTTTTAAATGTTGAACCATATGAAACGAAAATGGGCGAACCTTATATTTTACTAAGATTGTGTGAATTGATTCCTTGCATTATCCCGATTCCAGAGCAGCTTGTCTTAATGACATTACTGGAAATCAAAGAATTGTTATTTTTACGTTTTCGTTTTCAACAATAGGTTCCCTCCTTTGGGTTCCTGCCTTGACAGAGGCAGAGTTTCTAAAATTGTCCAATATGTGTTTTATAGTGTTTGGTTTTTGTTTTTATGGATATTGAGTAACAAATGTGTTACATGTTCTTAATATTACCCTCTCACATTCTCCATATAAATAAACACATTTAAAAACTCTTCGTTGGTGTAATTTAAACGTGCTGGCATTTTTTTGACATTGACAAGAAAATGACACATTACTAATTGTGTCTAATCATGGCTAAATAGATAGCAATTCTTACGAAAAATTCTTGAAAATCTAAGAAAATCGCAAATATTTAAAAAAAATTAACTTTAACAACTACAGTGCCTATATTAGAACAAAGAAAATTTTATTTTACATAACTTTAGGAAAAAAAATAGTGTTCCATTTGAACCAAAAAAAAGTTTTCGTGGTTTGAATTTGACATGTAACGTGAAATATGGAACACTTGATATACTATTATTAAATTTATTTTAACTGTGGACGTAGCTCACCTCATGTTCTTTCTATATGCCAAAAAGCAAATGAAAATCTTCTACACGAAGAAAGTTATGAAGGTTCTTGCAAACGTTTACACCCGTCAAGTTATTTATAAAACGTCAAATATCTTCGATACGGCTGGGTTTATGTATAGGGTATGATACATATTTTCGACTCAAAATAATATGCTGTTTCTAAAAAATCTAAAATATATAGGGTGTTATACTTAAAATAAGCAAGTTGGTATAACCGGAAGTACAAAATGCTCGTAATTATTTTTGTGGTATTGGCCACACTGACATTAGTAATTCCCTAAATTTTCAAAATTTTCTGTTACATACTTTTCCATATATCGATCGATTCGTTTCCCGGCGAGACACCCTATATAACTTTTTATTCTTTCTTTGATAGATTCATTCCAGTTCAATTTTCTGGGAAGATGCATGCCGAGGTATCTTACAATGTCCATTGTTTTTAGTGTGTTTTGGACTAACTAATGAATCTCTCTCCTTGTCTATAATGGTCCTTTTCTGTTGATTCTCTTATCATTACGGAGTTTTGTGTTGTGATGCCCGTATCTTTTAGTATCGGTACCAGTTCCTCCAGAAATATTTGAAGGTATCTTCAGTGATGATGATACCGCCATAAAATTTTGATAATATTATCGGTATACCGGGTGTCCCAGCCTCGCGTCGGCCAAATGTCCTGGCTCTCTTATAAGAGATATCGAAAAATTTCAAAAAACGGGGTGATAGAGGGCGCAAAGGTACATAGTCTAAAAATATTTTGAAATATACAGGGTGATCCATTGAGGCGTGACGATACTAAACTTTATGTTTTTTTAAATGGAACACTAGGTATATTATTACATATTTGAATTCTACTTTTAAAGACGACTCAAGCGATATGCCACTTGATGGGTCTGCCGATGGGTCAGTACCATAATATGAGGTGAGTTTGTACCAAAAACATGCCCAACTTTTGTGAGCTCACTGTGACGTAATGGAAGGACATTTTTGAGATCTAGATTATGTCAAAAATTGTCAAACACCCTGTAGTTTACGCTACTTTTATCGGATCTAACGAAATCGGTCATTTTATACCGGGTGAGTCAGGAAACGCCAAAACTACTTTTTCTCATTTTTTTCAAATGGAACGCCCTGTATATTATGACACCAAGGAAAGCCCTTTGAAAGAGCTTTCCACTGATATAAAGGTTCAAGGGTCTATCTATCATGGGTGCCAAGAATTTGATGGCAAAGTGGCACAATTCGAGGTTTATTAAAAAATTACGCTCAATTTTCAATTGTTTTGTGAATTTTCGCTGAAATCGGCTCTTTTCAGTAAGAAAATTTCGAAAATAATGATATCAACTTATCTGCACCATGATAGTTCTCTGCAGACAAAAAAAAAACCAAGAAGAGAGGAAACGAAAACTTTATTTGGAAAGAAAACTGGGTGGAAGCACTGGAAATTAAACTAAATGTTCAAAAAGTTCCCATTCTCCCTGATACACAGTTGTAAACGATTTTTCAGTTGTTCTTCGAACATCGGCTAGTGTAGCTATTGAGACATTGCGAAATGTTGCAGCGATTCTTTCCTGCATATCCTCCTGGTTGTGGGCCTCACCCTGTAGACCTCCTGCTTCACATAACCCCATTGGAAAAATCCAAAGGAGTTAGGTCTGGAGACCGTGCCGGCCATCTTATGGGTCCTCCAGACCAATCCATTGTTCCCCTCTCCAATTAGTTAAAAAATCTTTTACTATTCGATGGTTATGTGGGGGTGCACCGTCGTGCTGGAACCACATGTTCTCTCTAACGTCTTCATCTACATCTTGAAGCAGCCCCTCTAAATTCAAACGCAAGAAATTGTGATATCTTCGGCCATTTAATGCCCCATCCTCAAAAAACCACGGTCCAATGACATAGTTGTCTAATATACCACCCCATACATTAATTGACCATCGATTTTGGTGATCCACTTGCCTGACCCAGTGCGGGTTTTCAGTCGCATAATAATGCATGTTATAGCGATTTACTGTCCCATTACTGCGAAGGTAGCTTCATCGGTAAATAAAACCTTTGATAAAAATTGGGCATCTTCGTTAATTTTATTTAGCATTATATTGCAGAAATTAATACGATTTTGAAAATCTTCCCCATAAAGGTCTTGGTGTAGTTGAATGTGATAGGGGTGATATTTGTATTTATTGATGATACGATTTACAGAAGTTTTACTTACATCGGTTTGTTGTTCAATTTCACGACAACTTATGTGAGGTTCTCTTGCACGTGAAGCAAAACTGTCAATTCGTGTTCTTCATTATTTACAACCATGTTCCTCAATTTTCTTTTGGTATAACACACATTACCGTGTCCTCAAATCTTTCTCTCAAGTTTTTGAATGAGTTGGGATCAGGAGTTCGTCTCTCGGGGTATTTCATTCCATAAATCCTTGATGCCAATAAGCAATTCCTATCAACTTCTCCCAAACAATATATCATATCAGTTAACTCTTGTTGGGTGAATTTCATTGTTACTCGTTCGTTTATACTAAGAAAAATATCAACACTCGAAATTTTACAACAATAAAGTAAATTATTGACAAGACTGGACTTTTATGACAGGTACCTACTTGATTTTTTTGAATTTATTTCGATAAATTGAAAGTTGGAGCAATTTGAAATTCTCTACAATTTTTTTATTTATTCTTTCGATGATAGTACGTGGAACAACAGCTTTCCAAACTTAACAAAAATTTTACACTTTCATTGAATTGAAAATAAAAGTATTTTTTGGTCTTATTTTAGAAGAATGAATTACACCATTTTAAAGCTGAGAAAAAAAACTACGAAAAGCTATTTTATTAAGCACCGTTCTAAAATAATAAATCATTTGGACAAAATTCTCGGTCTAAAAAGACTTGTCATGACATGAATTTATACGCATTTCAGAAAAAAAAATTAAATTTATCAGGCGTTGACTATTTTATACTTAAGTATTTTTTGCTAAGTACGGTATTTTTCTCCAGTATAAGGATAATTATTTTTGAAATTTTCTTACTGAAAAGCCCGATTTAAGCGAAAATTCACAAAACAATTGAAAATTGAGCGTAATTTTTTAAAAACCTCGAATTGTGCCACTTTGCCATCAAATTCTTGGCACCCATGATAGATAGACCCTTGAACCTTTATATCAGTGGAAAGCTCTTTCAAAGGGCTTTCTTTGGTGTCATAATATACAGGGCGTTCCATTTGAAAAAATGAGAAAAAGTAGTTTTGGCGTTTCCTGACTCACCCGGTATAAAATGACCGATTTCGTTAGATCCGATAAAAGTAGCGTAAACTACGTGTTTGACAATTTTTGACATAATCTAGATCTCAAAAGTCCTTCCATTACGTCACAGTGAGCTCACAAAGTTGGCATGTTTTGGCACAAACTCACCCATATTATGTACCGACCCATCGCAGACCCATCAAGTGGCATATCGCTTGAGTCGTCTTTAAAAGTAGAATTCAAATATGTAATAATATACCTAGTGTTCCATTTAAAAAAACATAGTTTATCGTCACGCCTCAATGGATACCTGTATTTAAAAATATTTTTAAACTATGCGTTTGCCCCTCTATCCGTTTTGAAATTTTTTCGTATCTCTTATAAGAGAGCCAGGACATTTGGCCGACGCGAGGCTGGGACACCCGGTTTGATATGCCCTTCTTCCCTGTTGAATATTTTTATCACGGTCAGAGTTATCTCCACTATTTCGTTGAGTATTGTATTGAAGGTCTTGTGTGATAATGACGGTCCTTGTATCACGCTCCAATTTATTTCATTCCTGGGCTACTTATCTATATAACTGGATGATAGGCTCCGCGTGCATGTATTGATAATTGTTTGAGTAATTATTTTTGACAGGAATTTTAGTTACAACTTCACATTTATTTATCTGTATTATTTATAACCTTAGTCACTGTTGAACTTAAGTATTATACCTACTATTGTATATATTTTATGAGTATGAATAAATGGTTGCATATAGTTGCGGATTTGGTTAAAATAAATATCATTATGTAATTCTATATATATGTATAGATATATGTATCAATCTAACTTTAAATATCAGGAAAACTATAGTTTGGATTCTCCGGATGTTGGCTTAGTTTCAAATTCCAATAACAGCGAACAAGAGCAAACGTCACTGTTGATAATATTTATCGCAACCGAACAATTTCTAAAATAATTATTCCTTTCAGAACAGATTTTAGACGCACGTCTAATGCCGCATCCATTACAACGCGCTTGTAGAGAATGTACTATATCAGTATTTAGGAAGGTACTAAGGAGGGAATAGTTGTAAGGCAATGGGTGTATTGAGTCGCCTCAACTATTGAGATAGTGTTAAACTGAACTGATTCTATGTTACATGCCTATAAATTTATTTTTGGCTCGATTTAAAAAAAAATGTTTTTCTGCAGTAATAACTCAAAAAAATTGTTTTATAATTTTGAAATTAATAGTAAAATATGGATTATAAGCTAAAATATGGATAAAATCATCACGGAGTGCTCGCCTGAAGAAGAGCCGCATTTGATGAAACTTGGTGATAAGACGTTTCACGGGATGCTGAATAAGACTATGTAATCAATTAAAAAAAAAAACGATAATAACAATTGGCAGTTTTTAAAATAAAAAAATGCATCCCAGTTGGCCGTGCAATACAATTTTTTTTCCGAAATTGTACCTTTTTTCTTCTTTCATTCATTAAGTCTCTTCTGGTGGTACCACATTCACCAAATTGAATGTGTCACCTAAAATGTTGTTGGCAATCTTAACTGCCAAATTTGGAAAGTCTCCCATTAGTATTTTTTGAGTTATCGAGGATACACACACAGACACACCATACATACCATACACACACCACACACACCACACACACCACACACACCACACACACACACACACACGCACACGCACGCACGCACGCACGCACGCACGCACGCACGCACGCACGCATTCACTCACGCACGCACACATCCACACACACGCACCGACAGACATCATTCGGAAAATAGTCAGAATGGATTCAGAAGAGTTCAAAATGTATATATTAATCAAAATCTCGAGGTCGAAAAAAATCACGATTACTATACTTATACTAGGTAGAATAAAGTAAAAAAAATCTGTGTGAATGAATTTATAGTCGTATTTATAACTGAATAAGTAATCAGTAATCACGCTTTCAAACAATACGTAAAACTAGCGATACTGCGGTACCCTCTTTGTTTTCCCTGGCTGTTTGTATTTGGCGCCAAACCTAATCAGATAACGTCATAAGACTAAAATTCAAAATTTTGTTATTTTTTTAACCCCTTTCCAGGGATCAAAAAAATCCGGAAGAAATTCAGTGAGCTCATATTAATTAATACTATCGAATAAGCAAATAAAAGAAATATGGGAAATGCCCATTGCATTCCGAAAAATGAAGGTGCAGTCATGGACATAATTATCATATTTCATTCAATAATATTTATCGAAAACTAGTTGCTGTTGTGATTAACGCACAAAAATTACTTTTTAACAAATTTAGAACAGCATATCCTATACGTGTCATATGGAATTGCTTTTTTATAAACGATAAAACAAGACAATGATGAATTGCGCGGAGCGAATCTTTTTTGGGATGGTCGATTGTAATTAAATTTGCCAAGCCCTCTTTTTGCCTTTACTGTTTGTCGTTTTGGTGAATTGCAAAGTCGACTACATACATTTTATCAAATTAATATTCGTACAATTTTTTATACATCTGACAAGTTTATATATATATATATATATATATATATATATATATATATATATATATATATATATATATATATATATATATATATATATATATATATATATATATATATATATATATATATATATATATATATATATATATATATATATATATATATATATATATATATATATATATATATATATATATATATGTATGTATATGGGTACACCCGCATAAAGAATGCAAGGTGGAAGAATGCAAATATTGCAAAATGGCAGAAGAATGCAAACTGTGGACACGTGTTTCTGATTAATTGGTCGTCCTCAGCACGGTGTAGCTAAGTTAAATAATGGACATAATTTAAAAAGAAGACCCTAAAGGAAAACCACCGACAGGGTGGACATGGGTAACGTTAAGACTGATTAATTCTACTGAAACACGAGACAAACTGTATAAAAAGTGGAAAAAGGACAAATATAATGAAACATTGTTAACAGAATTTAAAAGTTTTATAAATATGCTTGATAATAATTTAATTAAAGAAGCAAAAAATAAATATTATTCAAAATAAATAAATAAACCCAATGGTCACACAAAACACCTATGGAGAGTTATTAATGAAAATTGTCCAAAAAATAATATATCAAGCACTGTTATAAATGATATACAATACGAAAATAAGAAAGTTGTTGATAATGTGGACATTGCAAATGTCTTTGTTAACTATTTCACAGGCGTAGGTACAAATTTAGCACAAAATATATCGTTACCTTGCGCCGTATACTCCCTTAAGACTGAACTTGTATAGAAGTATACAGAACATTTGTGCTAACGGCTAACTGGTTTAAGTCGGGAGCTTTTAGTCGTGAGGTAGGAGCTCCTTACTTACATATATATTTAAAATACTTTAAATTTTTAAATAATTAATTATTATCAGCGTCCTTTGATACTGTCAATAATAAATTCATGTCATATACCGGGTGGCCCAGGGACTAGGGAACCCCCCCAAATTTTTCTACAATTTTTGAGATAGAAATTTGAAATTTGTAGGGATGAATCAAGACAAAAATTGTAATTTTTTTATCCACCCGCGCAAAAAAAAGTCACTTCCGGTTTAACCGGAAGTGACTCCAACTTTCTTATTTTCAATAGCACCCTGTATATTTAGGTGATTTTTCTGATGAATATTTAATTTCCCTTTATAAAGCTTTTTTTCAGATTTAAAATCGGTTCATAAATAACCCAGACAATTACATTTCTTTGTTTCTTTTAAGAAGGCCATGAATCTAATAAACGAAATACATTATAAATAAAATAATTGTCAACACTCGTTGTAAGGGTGTCTACCATCATTACTATTATGTAATTGTAATTATTTCTCATATCGTTTATTTCTTTATTTACGTTTGTTTATTTTTTTTCGATATGTTTATTTTTTACATTTCGTACTACCATAACTTGCTTATTTTGAATAGCATCCTGTGTGTTTTATGTGGTGTTTTTTCTTCTCATCAAATTATTCTCTCCGATGATGTATGTATTTGTTATAATAATAACGTTATTAATGCACAAAATGTCGAACATAAAATATTCCTGATACTGTTTTCACTCTTTTCCATGAGTAGGCTGTGTACTCGTATACCTAGGTACGTGAAAATGTAATTTTTAAGTGATCCAATTGTTTACACTTATCAAATTATACCTATTGTAGTATAATAATAATAGTAATAACAAAAAGCATAAATTTATTTAATAATTAAACATGTACATCTACCCTACCCGACAAAATGAACTATTCATTGCAAATAAAGAAACTAGGAAGTAAGTTTTGGAAGACCAGAGTTATAAACTAGAAAATAATGAAGAAATAGTGAGTACTATACATTGAACTAAAGTACAGAAACTTATAAAAACTGAACTAAATTAAATGTTAAATAACATTTTCTGTAAATTTCACTTAATTATTTGCAAAATACGTTTTACTTTAGAGAATTTACCTATTGCTCGAGAAAGAATGTTATTTTTCCAACAGAATGGAGCTCCGCCCCATAATACACTTGAGGTTAGAAGATATTTAAATAATCGTTTTGGAGATCACTGGATAAGTACTCATGATCCAACTAGATGGTGCAAGATCACCGGACTTGAGTCCATTAGACTATTATTTGTGGGGATATTTAAAAAATAATGTATATTCTCAGCAGCCGACTACTAGAGAAGATCTCGAGGATAGAGTGAGACAGGCAATTAATAACATAAATCCCCAAAACTTACGAAATGTAATGAGAGAACGTTCAGAAAGAATTCGTGCTTGTATTCAAGCAAACCGAGGCCATTTTGAACAAAATCTATAAGGTTTTAGTTATTTAACATTTAATTTAGTTCAGTTTTTATAAGTTGCTGTACTTTAGTTCAATGTATAGTACTCACTATTTCTTCATTATTTTCTAGTTTATAACTCTGGTCTTCCAAAACTTACTTCCTAGTTTCTTTATTTGCAATGAATAGTTCATTTTGTCGGGTAGGGTAGATGTATATGTTTAATTATTAAATAAATTTATGCTTTTTGTTATTACTATTATCATTATACTACAATAGGTATAATTTGATAAGTGTAAACAATTGGATCACTTAAAAATTACATTTTCACGTACCTAGGTATACGAGTACACAGCCTACTCATGGAAAAGCGTGAAAACAGTATCAGGAATATTTTATGTTCGACATTTTGTGCATTAATAACGTTATTATTATAACAAATACATACATCATCGGAGAGAATAATTTGATGAGAAAAAAAACACCACATAAAACACACAGGATGCTATTCAAAATAAGCAAGTTATGGTAGTACGAAATGTAAAAAATAAACATATCGAAAAAAAAATAACAAACGTAAATAAAGAAATAAACGATATGAGAAATAATTACAATTACATAATAGTAATGATGGTAGACACCCTTACAACGAGTGTTGACAATTATTTTATTTATAATGTATTTCGTTTATTAGATTCATGGCCTTCTTAAAAGAAACAAAGAAATGTAATTGTCTGGGTTATTTATGAACCGATTTTAAATCTGAAAAAAGCTTTATAAAGGGAAATTAAATATTCATCAGAAACATCACCTAAATATACAGGGTGCTATTTAAAATAAGAAAGTTGGAGTCACTTCCGGTTAAACCGGAAGTAACTTTTTTCGCGCAGGTGGATAAAAAAATTACAATTTTTGTCTTGATTCATCCCTACAAATTTCAAATTTCTATCTCAAAAATTGTAGAAAAATTTGGGGGGTTCCCTAGTCCCTGGGCCACCCGGTATATTGATAAATTTTTCTTATTGATATAGGCATTTTTGTATCTAAATTAAACATTTCAAATGTGAAACTGATAAATTTATCCTAACTATATTTTATGAGATCAAATGTGTAAAAAATTTCAGTTTACATCAGCTTTATTTAAGTACTGGGAAAATATATTTTATTCGCTTGATGTAGATGATAGACATGATTTATAATCTTTCACCAAGAATATATTTTTGTGTAAAGTCCAATACAAAAAAAGTTTGGGTCCCGTAGATCTCTTTTCAGTTGGCCAATTTTGCTCATCACCGAATTTTTCATGGCCTTTGGCCTTTAGAATAGTTACAAATTTGCTTACCTCAAAAATTGTGGCTGCTATCGCAATACTTCAAACATACAGACAGATTTTTTTCCATTAAGTTATGTTCTTTCATTATAATTCGCCGAGATTCGTTAAGAAATGCAATAAAAAGATTATATATATATTTTTTAAGTTGTATCTTTTCCTTTTTTCATTCATTATGTGTCTTCTGGTTGTACCACATTCACCAAATTTAATGTGTCACTTAAAATACTGAAAGCACTTCAAGGCAAGTCTAGAACTACAAGAAAAACATTTTTTGACCACTGGTTAAGAGGATACATTTTATGCATTTGGTCTGACAATTCAAAGAGATATTCCCTGCAACGGATTGGATGTAATCGAATGAAATTTACCAGTAACATTTCTCACCTGGGAATCGCCTACCTGGTTTTGAAAAATCCAGGGCCGGACTCGGTAAAAATGTGCTCCCCCTAGTTTTTGACAAAAAAGTACATTTTTCTATCGCATTTCTGGAAAATTATTGGCGGATTTAGAAAGTTCAGAAAACATGCTATCAGAATAGCGAATCAATTTTGGCGGCACACCTAAACCGTTTCGGCAAAAAATCACAGAACAATTTAATGCATCACAACTAACACCTTGACAGTGCATTAATTATGGAACAGTTTAATAGAGTCAATTTAAATACTTTAGATCCATATCCCTTCTGAGACATAGTAAAAAAAACCTTCCTAGCATGTCGATAGGACGATGCATAAATAAATGTCACCCTTAAATGGATCCCAGATGGGCCACTCAAATATTTAATTAGTTTTGTCTTTGAAATAAATTTGTGAACAATAAATCAATCATTTTTAGAATAATTATTTGTAATATTAGGAAAATAAAAAAAATATTGGAAACAGTTTCATTAGTGATGGGAATTATTCCGGGATATTTTTATAATCGAGATATTAGTAATATTGAGTACTTCATAATCGAATTAATAATTCAAGGTATTTAATCGAATTAGCTATCGATGACGTCAGAATGAAAATTCGAGATATTTAATCAAATTATTATATTCACGATCGCAGAATGAAATAAATCGGAATATAATAGACTAGTGAATAGTTAATAGTTTATTGGCGTTTTAAGAAGGTACAATCGGAGGCGTACGTTTTTTAGGGTAACTGAATTATTGTTTCTTTTGCAATTTTTATAAACATGAACAGTCCCCGGCAGCTTTCTGTGGAGAAGTGGTTTGTCACATCATCTTTCACTGTCTTACTCTCACCAATTATATTATTTATAAAAATTGAAAATGGCAAAACAATTCAGTTACATTTTCAGAAGTTTATGGCGCCAATTTTACTTTCTTAGAATACACCGGCCGCCTATCTCTGTTGCACTGCATGGAATGTCTCAGGTTGTCTTACTTGTATTTAATTAAATAATATAATAATACATGGTCGTGAGTATATTTGTATTTAATGTTACCTTACACATAAAAATCAATGGATGATAGTTGTGGCGATCTAGCTGGTCATATAGGTGGCCATTTAATAGGACCATTAGTAACTATCCAATTTTGTTCCAAATTAAATCGTCCGAAAGAAGAATTTTATATAGAAAATAATTTACTTGTATTTGTCTAGTCAAAAGCCAGTTATTGCAATAATCTAATTTGCGTTGAAAATTTTCATAGAGGTGGATGTTGATAAAATTTTAAAAATATTTTAAACGTTCAGATAAATCACGTTGCATAATATATTAAACCAAGTAGCTAAGAATAAATTAAACAATTCTTTTGTATACGATTTTAATATCTAATGAATGATTGATATGTTTTAAAATGACAAAATTTATGACGCTAACAATAAAAACACAATTTAGGTACAAATTTTATGAAAAAATAAAATAAAAGTGCATATATAAAACTGAAAGCAGCACGTGATAAATTTGCAGAAAAAAGGCTATGGTTAAGTTTGCATTGACCGGCAAAATAAATGAACATTATCGTGTTCAAATCTACATCTCTTGGACCAAGTTAACAAAAAAATCTATATTATGCTAAAAATTGCACAAACGTGAGTTCGTTATCGTGGTGAAAAATGCAACAATTTCTGTTATCGTACTCAATAAAATTGTAGTATTAAAATGCACATGGGAGAATATATCCGTACCCACATTTTCTAGTTTGTTTATTTTAAACTAGTTATTTACTTTATTGATTTTTTTTATTTAGTTCAAGTTCATATGGCTCATGAAAGCGTGATTTCGTGTAGAATTAAAAAATGTAAACATAATAAAATTTAGATGGTTGTGGGATATGTTTATAGTTTTAATGCTTTAAACCATGTAAATATTATTTGTCGTTTTTGTAAAAAATACCTATATAAATATTTAAATTGCTGCTACCGTGTTTCTGTAGGCGTTGAAATATTCATTCATGGAATGATGAAGGGTGTCTTCTACGAATCAGGTATTTTATTCTGTGACTCACAAACAGTCGGAAAACCTTATTAACTCGAAATATATTTACCCACACTTTTTGTTCGATATATATGGCCTTGAATTTCAATGATTAGATCTGTCCATTATTACATTGTGGTGATAATAACCTTCCTATTTATTCCCCTTCGTTAAAATATATATCTATTATCCGGCATACACACAAAGACGATATTGTCTAAATTATGAAAAAAATATTTAACCTAAATAAATAAGTCACCATATTATATTCTACAACTACAACAACATCAATTTAAGTAACCTCTTCTTAAGTCTAGTACAGTTAGTCTATGGGGTATCCGTTTCAGTCGACATAGATTTAAAATTTTCAGAATATTCTTTGACAACATTTTTCAGATAAAAGATACACAACGTTAACATAAGAATTAGATGGTACGGTATATTTTGCTGGACAAACTAGTTTTTTATCAATTTGCTTTTTACATAGCACACAGGCAACCATATTGACTACAAAAATAGACATTTATTTAGAAAAACATACCTACTAGCTGGAAAATTTTTTCTTACCCATTTTCGTAGATTGTGTCTTTCGATTGGCGCAAATCGCGTCTCTATTTCTGTTTTTGAGAGAAAAAAAATGTGTTGCAAATTCAAATATATTCGTACGCCACTGTACCCAATATTTAAACAAATATCTTTCACTTTTTATATATAAATCGATAGCAAAGGTTATAGGCTTTAAGTTTCTACTCTTGGTAAATTTTGATTTATTAGACCGTTTAAAAGTAATAAGCAGAGATCGGTAGCGACAAATTCCAGTGACGGCTTCTAAATAGATATAATATTGCATTGTAAACACCTAATGAAACATTCCTAAGCAATATGAAATAATAAAATATTCTTATGTACTCTGCAACAAATCTGTTTTTTTCTTATAAAAATGGGAACAAGAGGTTAAAGGTTTTATCAGGTAATTGGACGGCTTGCAGATACTGACCAACTGGCTCATTATTATCGACTGTCCAATAGCAATTTATGGATAGATATAGGCGGATCGTGTTTACGCCCACTGCCCTATGTTGAAATGAATAAACCAATTACTTCGAGGTCACTGGAATACAGCACACTCTAAATAAGTAGTATTTAAAAACCTCAATCAGAATAACACGTACACACCTAAAAGTGCGAAATTAAAGACAATGGAGGTTAACTTTTTAAAACATCTCGTTCAATTTTTGCAAAATTGTATTAGTGGGCAGTATGGCAATGATCAGGAGCTATCGGGAATGACGATAAAAAAATATATTTATCAGAGATATGTGATAATATTAAACAAAAATATCTGATGTGGCCAGGACATAATTTTATTATACCAGTATATATCATCCCAATCTAAAAAAATGATTTAATTTAATTCTTCATTTACTTCAATTGAATTTTAATAGAGTACCTTGAAATGTTTTATTAAAATTTTTAAATAAATAATAACCATGTCATTCGATGGCGTCAAAAATAATTCATGTCATATATTTTAATAATTTCTTCTTATTGATATTGACATTTTTGTAACTAAATTAGACATTTCAAATGTCAAACAGTTAAATTTATCCTAACCCCATTTTATAAGGGCAAATGTGTAAAAATTTCACTTTACATCGACTTTATTTAAGTACTTGGAAAATATATTTTATTGGCTTGATATATTAGACATGGATTATTATCTTTCATCAAGAATATCCTTTTTTGTAGAAACAAATACAAACAAGTTTGGGTCCCGTAGACCTTCTTTCAGCTGGCCAATTTTGCTCATCGCCGAATTTTTTCGTTGTTTTTGGCCTTTAGAACATGTGTACCAAATTTGCAAGCTCTACCTCAAAAACTGTGGCTGCTATCGCGATACTACAGACATGTGGACAGATTATTTTCATAAAGATGTTTTTTTCATTATAGTTCGTCGAGATTTGTCCAGAAATGCAATAACAAATTTTAATTTTTTTTCCCGAATTGTGCCTTTTTTTTTCTTTCATTCATTATGTCTCTTCTGGTGGTACCACATTCACCAAATTTAATGTGTCACCTAAAATGTTGTTGAAAGTCTTAACTGCCAAATTTGGGAAGCCTCCCATTCATATTTTTTGAGTTGTCGCGGATACACACATACACACCCACACGCACACGCACACGCAGACGCAGACGCAGACGCAGACGCAGACGCAGACACAGACACAGACACAGAGACAGAGACACAGACACAGACATAGACACAGACACAGACACACAGAAACACAGACACAGACACACAGACACAGACACACAGACACAGAGACACACACGCGCACCGACAGACATCTTTTGGAAAATAGTCAAAATGTATTCAGGAGGGTTCAAAATGTATGTATCAATCAAAATCTCGAGGTAAAAAAAATCACGATTACTATGCTTCCTTATATTAGGTATAAGAAAGTAAAAATTGTTCTGATCTGAATGACAAATACGTCTGGATTAGTGTGAAAATATCTTGCGTGCGGTTGGACAGTGGCAAATGTTTTAGTGGGTGCATTAATATTAATAATATACTTTTATATTTGTGATCGCTAGTTAGAAATATATGTGTATATTAGTGTTTCATTCACCTATACTTTCAATCCTCTTTGTATTAACCGTTTGTTACCGAGTTCGCCAAAATAACCACAATTTTTTGAAATAAATTAATATACCGTTGTTTAAATATACTAGTTAGTCAACCATAACTTCTGGTAAATTCCTAGGCTCTAACGCATTTTACCCAAGTGAAATTAGGAAATCTTTTTTTAAATAGAAACTAAAATAGGAACTAAAATATAAACTTAATATAATAAGTAGATTAAGTCCAAACTTTTCAATTTTAATTTACGAGAAAATTTAGTTTTTACATTATTATTTTAATCATCACTGTTGGTATTTACCAGAACCAGGAACCACCTGCCTATCTAGTATATTTAGAGAATGATACTACTAATCAATTTTTCCTACAATTGTTATGAAATCTGTCACTTATGAAACTTTGATAAAAGTTGTCCCATTTTTCAATGGCCGCAACTGTACTTCATGATCATCACAAGCACTAAAACATTACCCGAATGTCACAGCCGTGGCGTCAAAGATTCCATGGTTGTGACTACTATAGTCGTGACGTTTTCGATAGCAAATAAGATGCTATACATCACTTTAGGACTGGAAAATTAACACATGATATATTCATGGTGATAAATTAAGAGGGCTACTCGAACCAGTGTTTGTAAGGTAATTTTTCAAAATTTATTTCTTCTATACGGTTTGGTCAAATTACACCAAATTTGGAGGATCAGTAGTTGAAAGTGTACTAGAGGGTACATGTATATCTATTTTAATTAATTTTCACTTTATGTAGGGAAAATTTATACTGTAAATATAAGTGAAATTTGGACGTGATTAGCTCCTGAATTATGATATCAATCGGTAAAATTCGAGGTAAAATTTATACATGTCGTCTAGAATGAATTTTCATAATTATGCTCAGCAAGTTTCAAACTTTTATTCCGTACTATTTGGTTAAAAAGAATTTTCTAAATAGGTATCTTTGTCACTACAAATGGAGCAAGGAAGTGTTACCTCTATCGGGAATCGCACCTCAATGAAGTCGGTGAATAAAACGTCCAGTGAAGGTATAGTCAAGAGCAAAATTATTCAGCGGCGCATGTATAAAATCTTTCTAGAGAGTGACACAGCTATCCGAAGCTTTTTCCCGACTAGGCCACTTAAATACATTTTATATACTAGCAACAGCTTTGACGCGGAATGCCCATTTCCCACTCCTAAGAAAATTAGAACACTCGCCAAGACCCGTGCTGTAAAATTTCGTACTCGTGGGAAATGATCATATTTAAATTGATCATATTTATACAGATAAAACCACAAAGGGGCGAACACAGCCATTAATGTGCGCAATTTATGTTTGACCGTTAGCAGCATAGGGGGATCCACATTCATGAATCGGTGTGCGCGGATCAGCATAGCTGATGCAATACTGTAAAGATCCTTACCATTACAGACCTGGAGTTAGCTCTTTAGTTTTCACGTTATTGTAGTAAAGTTTTTTTAGTAATTATCGCGTGTGTAATACACCGTCGCGTCGGCCAATGTTCAACGAATAAAAGTAAATTGCGCATACTAATGGCCGTGTTTGTACCTTCGTGGTTTTATATGTATATAAAACGTTCTTAGTCAATAATTTGATAATTTGAGAGAAAGCTAAAGTTAGATTTTGAGATTTTACGACAATTATTTTGTCACCTGAAATTTTAGAAGAGTTTTATCACATTGCGATTTTTCTCTTATATAAAAAAAAAACAGAAACTATAAATTAGACAACCTCCAAACCAAAGTTGGAGCTGCAGACAGGGGTTACACAGTTGATAAAAACGCAGACACACAACCAATTCCTTCGACTTTGTCAGAATCAAAACCGGGATATGAACCCGGGAATCGATAGGCAGTAAACCAGCCATGTTTGTCACTTAACGCCCACTATGTTTCCATGCTCTTATAGAAATAAAATTAGATACATAATTTCTGTTGAGGTGGCCTTTTATAATATTATATGAAATATAACTTATAGAATCTATCACAGTCCAGATTTATTAAATACTCTATATATGTGTCCTTGAGCATATTGTGCTTGTTGCAGGTTAGTAGGAAATCCTTTAAAAATGTTGTTGGAACGCTTTGTGATTTTATAAAAAATCTTGATAGGTTAAACTGAGTGGATATGCTTTGTTATGTAAAGTGGATAAATCGACCACCGTAATGTCGATGAAAAACACGTTTGTAAAGTAATGTTTAAATGCAATAAAAACCGTTACAAAGCGAATAACAAAAAGTCGTTCCAACAATCTCGACATTTAAACACATTTCTCTATTTTTTTCATGCATAAAAAATTTTTTTTCAAAAATTTTTGTAAAAGTTATGATGTTATCGACCATTGTTTTAAATAGCGACACGTATTTGTGACAGTGCCATTTAAAATAACACATTTTTTACATATGTAGCAGCAAAAATTATATATGAAAATTGTTTGAGAAAAAATTATTTCAAATGCTTATGAAAATTTATGTCAACTTCAATAAAATCTTTACAATAATCATTCTGAATTGTGAAATTTTAATATCTCTACTATGTACAGTTACTTACATTTTTTAAAAAAGAGAAAAATGAAAAACTAGAAAAAATGTGCGTTGCGTAATGGAAATTACTTAAATGAGACTTTCCCTCACAGGCGGAAGAAGGAATATCGAATGACCAGCTAGATTACCAAATCTAACCCCGGTGGACTATTTTCTATTGGGCTACTTAAATAGTAAAGTCTATATAAACAGACCTGCAAATTTAGAAGATTTAAAAAGATAAATCAAGAAGTTCGTCAGATAAGCTCTGATGTTATTGTTAACGTTCAAAGGGAGTTTGTTAGTTGATTATAACGTTATCAGGGTGCAAATGTAGTACATTTTATATATTTAACTCAGTTTAAATTATTTTTCGTTAAAACTTTTTTTTGTATGTGATCAACAGAAATTGCGGTAAAATTTACTGTTTGTGATTTGATTTGTCAGTGATTTTGATAATTTTTAACGCAATACACGCACAAAAATATGCTCTTACAAATTGTACTATGCAAAATATATTATTGCCGATGACGTCATAACTTTTACAAATAATTTCGAATAATATTGTTTTATACATGAAAAAACAGAGAAATATATTTTAAATCGAGGTCGAAGCATTTTTTTTACTTTCTTTGTAACCGTTTTTTTACTGGAAAACACATATTTACTAGTATAGCCTAGTAAAGTGACATAAGAAATCGGTAAAGCCTTTATTGATCACTTTTGTCAGTTTTCGTTGACAACACTGGGCCGAGATTTAATCTTAAGTTGAACGTGAACGAGTAAAGAAGAAATAAGAAAGAGACTTATAAGTGTTCAGTTGTGATTATAGTTAAGACATTAATTAATCTATTGTTACTAATTGTTAATTAGTAAATAAAGTAGTGAGTAAGTGTTACCTGGACTTTCAGTTAACGAATCTACGAGTGTAGGTGTTTGTGTAGCAAACACGTAATAATTTGGTGTCGGAAGTGGATTGGAAGAGAAATTTCTGGAATATTCGAAAAGGTTCTACAGTGTTGTTCTCAGAAAATAGTGGTAACACGAAGAATTAAACTACTGGACAGTGTTTGGAGACTATTTCTGGACTAAATAGTGACTCTAAAGTGGATTTTCGAGAAATTTCCAGAACATTCGATTTAGAAATTCTTGCAAATACGCGAGTGCCGCTAGTAATAACGTGTTGTAGACTGAGAAAAATGGCTACTAGTGCAATTTCGGGAAAATTCTAGAACCTTCTATTTGGAAACTACAGGAGATACGTGAATTGTGTCGACGGGAACGTGTTGTAGACTTAAAAACAAGACTATAAGTGACTTTTAGTGACAGTTCTAGAACAATCGATTTGGAAACCACAGGAGATACGTAAACTGTGTTAACGGAAACGTGTTATAGACTCAAAACAAGACTTATTAGTGATAATTTGTAAAAATTCTCGAACATTCCATTGCACAATTAGTAGAGATACGTGAATTTTGTCGACACAGAAGAGGTATAGACTCTAAATAAGACTTTCTAGTGCTGTCTCGAGATTTTTCTGGACCATTCCATTATTAAAATAGACGTGATATCAACATTTTACGGATATTATAGTGTAATAAACTTTATTTTGAATTGATTTACGTGTCGTGAGTTAATGCCAACAACAAGAAGCATGGCGGAGAAACAAACACAAGACTTACTTGCAGCATTGTTGCAACAAATGGAAGAACAGAAAAGAGAACGCCAGGAAGAATTAAGAAAGATTATGGAAGATCAAGATAGAAGACGTCAAGAAGAAAAAGAAGAACAAGAGAGAAGACGACAGGAAGAAAAGGAAGACCAAGAGAGAAGACGACAGGAAGAAAAAGAAGACCAAGAGAGAAGACGCCAGGAAGAAAAAGAAGAACAAGAGAGAAAACGCCAGGAAGAAAAAGAAGAGCAAAGAAAGGAACGCCAGGAAGAATTAAGACAAATTATGGAGGGACAGCATCAAGTCATGCTCTCGGTCACTGAACAATTGAAGGAAGATGTACAGGCTGAAGTTAGTGAAGTTAGAGGAGAAATAACTGAAGTTAAGGAAGAAGTAGCCCGACTCAAACAACAATTAAGAGAGAAGGGTGGCCAGTTAGTACTGTCATCTGGTACTAGGTTACAACCACCTTCCTTCGACGGTCAAAGTTCATGGTCAACTTATAAGACACAGTTTGAGGCAGCTGCACGCTCAAATAACTGGAACGATGAGGAAAAAGCAACAGCATTGGTATTTGCACTAAGGGGCCAAGCATTAGACCTGCTCCAAACAATTCCTGCCGCACAGCAACAAAACTTTAACATTTTGGAGGCAACGTTAGCATTAAAATATGGCGACCAACATCTCGCCCAAGTATATCAGGCTCAGCTCAAATCACGCAGACAACGAGGTGGAGAGAGCCTCCAGGAGTTCGAAGCTGCGGTAGAAAGATTAGCCCATCTAGCTTATCCTGATGCACCAATGGAATTTCAACAACAGTTAGCCGTTGGTACATTTATTGATGGAGTAAGGGACCAGGAAGTTAGGCGAATTCTTAAGTTGGCCAGGCATAAGCTTAGTAGTGAGGCTTTAGTCCATGCACTGGAGATTGAGGCTGCCTATGAGGATACCACACAACCAAATCAGAGAGTACGAGCTGTGAGTGTGGAGGAAGACAAGCCAGACAACACAACACAAAACCTGATATCTGACCTATACAAGATGATGACCCAACTACTGACAAAATCGAACTCCCAGCAGACAGAAAACCAACAACGAAGTAGTGGGAGGCCGAATGGAGGCATCCGTTGTTATATGTGTGGCAAATTGGGCCATATTAAGAGGAACTGTCATGAGCTCAACATTCAAGAGACAAACGAGACAAACCCAACAGCAAAGTAGTGGGAGACAGAGTGGAGGACGCATGCGCTGTTATAAGTGTGGCAGAGTGGGCTATATTCAGAGTAACTGTCGTCAGCACATCCCTGAGAGGGTCGTAGTAATGGAGAAGCCGCAGGAAAACTGGCGAGCTGGTACTTCGTGGAATATAGCAGATGGCCTTTCCAAAAGACCGTGTCAGAAAGACTGCAAGCCTTGCCACCGTAAGGAAGAACAACAAAATGTACAAATAATGAAGACCGTTAAGATTGATGTTCCGGATTATTGGACAAAAGAGTCGTTAAGGGAAACGCAGTTAAAAGATAATGAGACTGGTCCTGTTCTGAAATGGAAAGAAAGAGGGACCCGACCCGATTGGAAGGACATTTCAAATAAATCAGTGGGGCTGAAGGCTTTATGGGCACAATGGGACTCCCTTATCGTAGAGGATGGACTGCTGAAGAGAGCGTGGGAAAGTCCAGATGGGAGGAAAGTTACTTGGAAATTGTTAATCCCCAGGTGTCACGTAGCAGATGTACTTCAGCAAGTGCATAATGGAACATCTGGCGGACATTTTGGCATTAACAAAACCCTGACAAAAGTAAGACAACGTTTCTACTGGGTAAACAGTCGTCAAGATGTGGAGGCTTGGTGCCGCCAAGGTGAAGTTTGCGCGGAAAGAATGGTGCCACAAATAAGAAATAAGCAATATAACGCCAGGGCTCCTTTTGAGCGAATTACCATAGCAAGTGACCGTATGAAGGCTCGTTATGATCTTAAGGCTAATTCAGGAGGGTACCAGGTGGGAGAGTTGGTTTGGCTATATAACCCACAACGAAAGAAAGGCAGGTCCCCGAAACTTCACCACCCTTGGGAAGGTCCTTACACTGTTGTCACCAGACTAAACGACGTTGTATATAGAATTCAGCAAAGTCCAAAATCCAAGATGAAGATGGTGCATATAGTGAGACTAGCCAAGTATGCAGGGAACAATGAATTGCCTGATCGGGACGTTCAGGCTTAAGGAGGGGGCAGTGTTACGCCACTGGACTGTGTTAGATTAGGCTGGAATTGTACACGAACGGCCGGGAATATTCTGGAGTGCTCTAGACTGGGTCAATGGATGTATAAATAAGACGCACGGTGGGCCGAGATTTAATCTTAAGTTGAACGTGAACGAGTAAAGAAGAAATAAGAAAGAGACTTATAAGTGTTCAGTTGTGATTATAGTTAAGACATTAATTAATCTATTGTTACTAATTGTTAATTAGTAAATAAAGTAGTAAGTGTTACCTGGACTTTCAATCAACGAATCTACGAGTGTAGGTGTTTGTGGGGATAGCAAACACGTAACAATATTGTACAATATTTTATGTTATCCTGAAGCTCTTTTCATCCAAAATAGAGAGAATAAAATAATAAATGTTGTTAATTCTTATGCCGATTATTAGTATAGGTGAAAATCTAGTAGCATATTTTGAAAGCAACTGTGTTTTCATAGCAATGGATTATTAATGTCAGTGAGGTATTATTATAGCTAAACTGAAAACAGGTTTTGTCCTTAAAAAATGGATATTCCGTGTGAAATCTTAGAAGAAGCCGAGGAAGCCAGTGGGTCTTTAATTCCAGAGTTACTTACCTGATAAACATTAATTTCTGTTCAATATATATACTTTGTAGTGTCCTCTGTTAATGAAATAAAAGTAATTGTCAAAATTCTCGTCTCTTAAATGATAGCTGTGTTTTTATATGCAACGGTATTGGTTGGTGGTGATTGTTGAAATAATAGACGTATCGGTAAAAATCAAAATATATCGGTAAAAGTTTTTATCAGTCTAGCTGTTATCAACATTTTTACCAATAAAGAGTAATTGTTGTTAAACAGTTCAGGATAACATGAATAATAACTATTACGGATGCAACATACCATATTATTAAATATAATGTAAATATCAATCAATACAACATAAACGTATATAAATAAAAACGTAGGGGGGCAATTTCTTGATTTACTACGTAAAAATGTACTGCTACTCCGATATTCAGTCATTACTGAACAGCTCCAAAGTAGTTACATAAACAAAAATCATGGTTTGCCGTGTATTTCTACTTGTAGATAATACAAAATCAGTGATTGTTTCCGCGTTATTTATAAATAGTTAACAAATGTAATAATAAAGATTGTAGTATAACGTTTTTCATTAATTACACACAATATTAAATTACAAAAACTTTTCGATTTACTTAGCCAAATTCAAATTGCTTAAAACTTCCGCCATTTTAACTAGCGTGTTATTTACTGAAAAAGTAAAATCCAGGTGTTGTATGAAATTACTAATGTTTTCCCAAAAATTCAATAATTTTAGTTAGGCCGACAAATGTGACAGCATGAATTCTAGATCCTGGTGGACAGTCGCGTCGCCTGCATTTTTTACTTGCTAGTAAAATAGCTGAAGTCGTAAATGTTTAAATGTATGGAATCTAGTTGTAAAATCATTGATAGCAATAGGTATTACTAGTTAACAAGTGTTAATGCTAATCAGTCATTAGCAGTCCAGCACCGTATATGATTGAAGTTAGCCAGTTGCTAAAAGCAGTCTTTCTATATTTAATACATGTAAAATATATGGTCCACACCCTACATTTGGTAGCAGAGGAAATTAAAAGAAATTACACAGAATGCGTTAATTGCAAAACAAAACAGATTTTTGTAAGTCCCTTAATATGTTAGAAATTTTTGCGCGGCCTGTCCCAACATCCACCTGTCACCACAATCTATTTTAACACATTGGGGGACATGGTTTGGGCAGTTCTCTATACTAGTGCCTACGTCTAGATCGTTATACATTCGCTTCTACCCCAAAGAGAGTGCTTTTTATTCTTTGATTATGATATAGAGACTAAAGATAAATAATATGTACCTAATTCTGTAGTAATAAAATAATAACGGCTAAGAAATAACCTATTGCAAATATATTTAACAGCAGCAATAATATTTTCTTTGCCCTAAAAAAATAACGGGGGAATGGCATAAATTGAATGGTTATTGTAGGACAAGGAACACAGCTAAATCAATGAAATACATGTTGTAAACTAGTAACATTATTATCGTAAATGGAAGCGTGGGACAGGAGCGAAAGTGCAGCGATCTAGACGGAGACGCTAGTGTTCTCTATTATCAAATATTTTAATAAAGTAGAAATGTTTGGATTTTTCATTAGGACCCCGAACTAAACCACATGTATTAAAATGGTTTCTATTGATAGTGCATAAACAGTATTACAAACTTTGAAAATATCCCCAATATACGGGTTTTAAGAGATTTAAAGAAATTTTGCGAAAAATCCAGGGTATGCAAAATTATGTAATATTATTCTGTCACAGTGAGAAACATCTTTTAGTTCATAATTTACAACTTTTTCTTAAGTTTGCAAATATAGAGGCTAAACGCTAGAGCCAAGTTTTAAATTTACATGTTCGCATATGTATGTATATTATATTCATGTTAACTAATATGAAAATGTTTATTTCTCCTTTATTGTTGTAGATGTATTTGTGAACCATATAAGATCCAAGTATTATGTTATGTTTCTATGTAAAAATTGTCTTTAAATAAACTTAGTGTAAAATGTTTATCCACTAAGAAAAATATTAAAGATAAACTGTTTTAAATACATTTTTCATCGCCTAACATAAAGATACTGTGCGGGCTTAGCCTTTCAATTGCAATGAAAGACACATCCTTTGAGTTTAAGCCGAAAGATTCGTCACTCATCCCCCTATTACTTAGATATCTATATTCAGAACGATCAAGTCTGTGTAGCGTTCGTTTTTTTATTCATAAAAATAACCTATGTAGTGATGTTAATTTCTATTGAGAAATTTACGACATCTTTTAAAAAGATTTGTAATGAACTTTAATATGTTTATTTAATATTTAATTACCTCGAATCACTTTATTAGGTAATTAATTTCTTTGGTGATTTTAATTAAACGCTCGTGAAAGCCCAAAATGATTAAAGACGAAAATTAACTGATATATTCTTGTCTGCAGTAGTAAAATATCGAAATAACACTGAGAACTAGATACTTAACCACAACTGGACACAAATAATATATTTCAGTTATTTGCCTAATTGCATATTTTTTGTTCCTATACAGATGACTTGAAAGTTAGAAGGCATATTAATTTTTTGGAATGTCAAAAATAAATGCAGATAATACCACCAAGGTACCTTTTCGTGGTTTTATTTGTATATTGAGGAAACTAAACTATCAGAGAGAGAAGTTGTTTTGTAAAATTTTGCACAACGTTGTGGAACGTTGCATTTTTTTAATCTCAAAGCACACATACAAAATAATTACCTCAAAAATATATTAATTTGCAAACATATTTCCTGTCACTTTTTTAAGACCAATCAGTATAAATAAACGAAAACAAATTTCAGTGTAACAGAAAAAGAATATGTCATTTAATAAAGATAAAGTAATATCCATATCTGAAAACATTTTTGTCAAATGTCGCATGAAACTTTGGAAAGATTCAAACTTTACGCTATTTTCTTTATATTCTTAAATTCATATATTCACATGAATACAATTAAAATAAAGTGACAACATCAACCAAATTTTACATAAATATGATCTGTAGACTGTTTGATGTAACACTGACGTAGTTTTTCACAAAACACCAAAACACTAATATTGCACTCGACGCACGTTTCGCCATCAAGTTGGCATCATCTGGAGATGATTAAAACTGCTTTAAATCCAGTTTTAATAATCTTCAGATGATGCCAAATTGGTTCGCGAAATGCGTGTCGAGTGCAGTATAAGATGTCTTGCGGAGAACGTCTGTGTTTGCTGGCAAATTGATGTAAATATTTTATTAACAACTCATGAAGATTTATTATTAGGTACCTTCTAATGTAACTTGGTCTCAATTTGTAATATATTTAACGTATGAAGATGATACCTCAGACAAAAATATAAAAATGTATCATAGTACACAATCAACAGTAAATTTGTGAGATAAAATAAGTATTTAGATGACTAAATATAAAAAATATTGTTTTATTTATTATTGTTTTGCTTTTGTACATATAAATATTGCAATATTTTATAGTATTTAGCAGCACGAGGACATGAGAGCAGTTGCTTTGCTAATTAACCAACAACATACGTATATTTAAATTATTTCTTTTATTCTAATGTCGCAATACGATTTTATTGAATACAATTGCAGCACAATTTTGTTGAAAATTAAATTGATATAAACACGTTACTATCACGCAAGATTATAGATCAGTTAAAAGCAGAAAAGTAAAATAATTATGAAGAAGGGATAGAATACAAAATAATCTATTTTTCTATGTTCAAACCTATTAAAAATAGGACTTAAGATTACACTGGCGGTCAAAAACATATTTTTTTTTGTAACATGCACCTGAATAGCATATCTCACTGGAATAAAGCCTTCTGATTACAGAAATGATGAGAAAAAAATTGTAACACGTAACGTTTTCCTGTTACATTAATAAAACATTATTGGTAGGATTAAGATTATTGTTAATTTTACTAATTTATTTATTTCTATACTTATATCAATAATGAATATGACATATATTAGGCTTACATGGACATATCTACAAAGATGGAGAATAATTTTTGAAAAATATATGCTCAGTTCATTTTTTTCTTTTATGAGGGATCAAATCGTCTCGCTTTAGGAACCAACAGTAATCATCCATCATAGCTGGATTCCATCGTCCTTGATAACGAATTTCCATTATCCTGATATCTTGATGAAATCTTTCTCCTTGCTTGTCGCTTAACGCGTCCAAATTTGCAGGAAAAAATTTAAATGAAAATGCAGAAAGTAAATCTTTAAAGACATACGGCAACCAAGAGTTTGTTACGAATCTAAAAGTTTGCTTACTATTTGCTTGTAGTTTTCATACTTCTTGTTCCCTAAAAATCCCCCGACTGCTCTTACAAATGAGTTCCAAGCTCTGGGTTCCTGTTCTTGAGTGTTTCTTTAAAATCAGCATCGTGAAGCAATTTTCTAATTTGAGGAACAATAAAAATGCCTTCTTTAAGTTTGGCGTTACTTAATTGGGGAAAAGTTCTCTTAAGTATTTAAATCCTTCGCCATTTCTATTCATAGCCTTCACACCATTTTTTAATAGCCCAAGTTTAATATGAATAGGTGGTAAAAAAATATTTTTATGGTCTACAAGGGGCACATATTTAACATTACTAGTTCCTGGTTAAAATTCTTTCTTTTCCAGCCAAATTCTTTACACATAATGTTCTTTTACTGCACGACTATCCCACGAACAAAAAAACAGCAATATTTTGTAGTCTCCTTGTAGACTCACTAAAATAGCTATTACTTTTAAGTCCCCATATATTTGCCATTTGTATTATTTGTTGTTTATTTAATTTTATTTAAAATGGTGCTCATACTATCATAATTAGGTTTCATTGTTACTGAATGGGCAATTGGTATAGATGGTCTTAAATTTCCATTATGTAGTAATACTGCTTTTAAACAGTATTTGAAGGAATCTATGAATAAGCGCCACTCAGATGGGGAATGCTCGGTATTAAAGTTCCTGCATTAAACCATCAATATCAATACACGCATATAGTGAATTTCCCATATTATAAAATGCGGAAAATGTCGCATGTCTTTTTCTAAAAGGCGTAATCTTCGTTTCTTTAGCCAGTAAGGTCCACCCCATAAGTCGGAATCAAGAAGTTCTGCTTGTTTGATAGCCCCAAGTCACGTACCAAATCATTCAATTTATTTTGAGCAATTAAGTGAGGATCATAAAACTTTTTGGAATATACAAAGGGTCGGCACACTGGTCTGGGCTGTCTGAAGAATCGTTACTATTTACATTACCTCCTAAAATAATATTTTGCCAATCTAATGGCGCGGTTGGCACTAGTAAATCTGATGCATTGTGAGGAACAGGTTTTACGACTGACGGCCAATTCAGATATTTGATTTTTTGTTTTCTTTCTTGGAATATCTCTCAGCTCTTGGTACACAATAGCAATCTTCGAAATGATTGGTGGGTTCTCGCTATACCATTAGAACTGCAAAAGACATTCTTTTTCTTTTCCCTTTCATTCACTACACTAGTGACACGCACAAAAAACATGGGAAGCCCAGCGCTTGTCTTTACCTCGGACTAAAACTCCATAATACAGAAAATACGCTTTTTTCACATTTTTAGAAAATGGCCTCACTTGTGACTTCACAAGAAATTCTCCACAAATGTAGGTAACAAAACTTGTCAAGTGAGGTTTTGCAACTTCGGCTCGTTTGAATGGATATTTTTGTCATAACAGAGTTATGTAGACAAAGAAAACACTTTCAAACCGACACAATTAGGCACTTGCAAGGTCAAAACAAGACTGATACTGAAAATGTCCCATCTTGCTTTAACTTGCTCCCATCATAAAATTTATTACCTGGCAATATAATAGGATCTATTGTGTTTACACAAAAATGGTCCATATTAGGACTTGTTGAATATTTTTTTCAGTTGACAGGGAGATATTAACAATATAAAAACAGTAGTGTGTTATAAAAAATTATTGCAGATATATCTACATTTTGGATTTTCTAGTAAATGTCTGGAGTAATGCTGATAATTTTATTAAGAAATAATTTTATTTTAAATAAATGTTTGTTGAATACATTTCTAGTGTTTTGGTAATTTATGCATGGCCTCATCTGAAAACTTTTATAAACTGTTATTAGACTGATATTTTTTAATTAAAATGTTTTTGTGTAACATACATTTATTGTGTTTTATAACAGTTTTATGATCACGTTCTTCTGGCACCAGACTAATATTAAAATTCCACAAATGTCATAAATCTATTTAATACTCATATTTCGTAGTGTTTTTAGTTTTTAAAATTTTAAAATGGGCAATGAATTAATTAATCATATTTTGAAAACTACAGTAGGTACTAGCTGTAGTATGTTGGTTTCACACTATAATAAAGGAGGCATTTTAGAATAGGCATTTAAATAGAGTGAGATAAAGCATCTGCTGAATTTATCGAAGCATAAAACTCTTCCATACTTATGTGTTGAAGATCCGTATGTCTGTGCGAATTTTTGTCCCTACTAATATTAATCAAACATATTTAATATTTATTGAAAATTTTTGTAAGTACATTACAAAAATTGACTGTTTTGACATTTGAAATGAATGTAATAGTTATTTACGTAACCAGTTATGAAAAGACTAATTTTATTTGACGAATGTAATATTTGCAAATTACATGAGTCAAGTAAAATTACTTTTCATAACGCGTTAAGTACAAAATTTTATCTAATCCCGCTAATAGGAAAATGATAATAATCAGTTACGAAAAAATTCATTACATCACTCAGTTATGTAATGGGACTGAGTTATGAAAAATGTGACGTTTCGTAACGTCAAAAATGCATTTAAAACTTGACATTTCATAACGGGGTTAGATAAATATTTTTATGATAATTTTATGACAAAAATACAAAAATTTTACGATACTACTTCTAATCGAGGATGGTCTCCTATTCGAATGAAACATCGTGAGCTGCCGTTTTCAATACAAACAACTATTTATCCAAATAATAGGTAGTGTCTCTCAAGCGTTTTCGTGGAAGATGCTTCTGAACATTCCTTGTTCAGCTTACAACGCCTTGCAATATTCAGTCTGTTACGAACCACAGGTAGCCGAGTGATCAAGATATTAGACTACACAACACCACCCAGCAGGTTGTAAGAATCGTAAACGATGTAAAGCTGCAATATAACTTTGGTAAGAATACCACCATGGAATTACTCCTAGATCTTGAGAAGGCTTTCGATATCGCTTGGATTCCGGGGTTTATTTCCAAATTACACTCAATCGGTTTTATACTTTGACGTCACTAAAATTATCCAATTATATCTACCAAGAAGAACACTCCAGGTCAGAGTTAAGACGTTGGATATTCGCGCGGGAGTCCTTAGAGGTCATGCCTTTCATCTTAACTTTTTAACAGGTGCGTTCTTTCCAACTGAGATTTCAGTAGTCCCAGTTTCGGTAGGAATGTTATAGTTTATCCAATATGATATGAAACACTTCAGTCTAAAGTGTTTATACTGGGAGGGCGCATTTCCACTTTCATCGTCAAAGAAATATAGCGCAAATCGTGCTTGTATTTATTGAACGATACCTCTACATTACATTCGATATGAGAATGTGGCAATGCAGCTGACCAGATGTGAAACTCGGGCGGTAGTGTCAGAACTCTGACGAATTAAGTCGTGATTTGAATAGCCTACTGGACTAGTCGTTAATATTGACCGTACAGTGCAGTTCATGTAATAATTTTGGATAAATAGAATTATTTTCTGTGAGGTATTTATAGCATTCTAGTGATCTTATTAAGTGGTTTTAGTAATATTTCAATATTTGCATTACTTATTATTAATAATATGGCTTTTGGAGGCCCTTTGAAACGCATGGAATTGAATTATGTAAAGAAAATATTGAACCGGTGGCGCCGTTAATTGAAACTAGTTCGGAGTTTAATAAGAACAAGGATTTACATGTTCAATGTCAGCGTCTTATTTTAAATATTTGTGAATGTTTAAAGAGAGAAAATATTGAAACGACAGATAGGGACATTGTAAATAGAATTCATGAATTAACTAAACTTTTGACTTCTACGATTTATCGCATTATTAAGGAAGGGGATGTTACAGATGACCCTACAAAGCGGAAAGGAAAAAAACGAAAATTTTGTAGAATTAACGATACCTCGAAAGACGTTATTCGGCGAACGGTTTATAGTTTCCATGAGGAAAATAAAGTACCAACTTTAGAAATGATTAGTGATAAATTGCGTGATTATCCGGATAATAATTATAAATCTTTCGAAACGCTACGAGGTATTCTATTAGATTGCGGCTTTAAACACAAAAAAATAGATAATCGAAGGTTATAATGGAATCGCGACGTATCGTTGAACTTCGATGAAAATACTTACATAAAATGAAAGAATGCCGTGAATCAAATAGGCATATAGTATATCTTGATGAGACCTGGTTTGACACACACGATGTTGTTCAGTAAGGTTAGGTAGATGGCTCTAAAAATTGTAGTTTGAATACACCTTGCTCGAGAGGAAAGCGCATTATAATTCTTCATGTTGGAAGCAAATACGGTTTTGTGCCCAACGCATTGCTCTTGTGGGCCAAAACATAACACAATCCTCTGCTGATTATCATGAAGACATGACTGCGTATTTGTTCGAAAAATGGTTCGCTGAACAGCTTCTACCTAACATTTCTCCAAATTCGGTCATTGTTATGGACAATGCTTCGTATCACTCGCATTTATTATATAAAATACCTGATAATAGTACCAAAAAGGAGGACATTTTAAAATTTATGAGGAATAAAATAATTGGACATCCCTGAAAAGGTTCCGATAAAGAAAGAATGATTAAAACGTATAAAGGAGCATAATTTTAAAAACGAATATGTAGTTGATGATCTTTGCAAGAGACACGGTCATACGCTAGTGCGGTTGCCACCGTAATAATAATTACGTATTTAATCCGATCGAGATGGTTTGGGGTACTATAAAGAAACATTTACGGAAATGTAATCAGTCACCAACTTTAAGCGCAGCAGTACTTGATAATATATGACAAGTAGTAAATGAAGTGAGCAATAGCGACATATGGGGAAAATGCGAAAGTCATGTTATACAAAAAGAAAACGAGTATACTATTTTGCCAACCGTAGCACCAATTATAATAATTATTATTCAAACTGGTGACAATTCTAGTTCAGAATATTCTTCTGATGATTCAATTGCCACTTAGTATTTTTGCTTAAATGTTTTTTTTACGTTTAATCGAAGCAACTTAGCTTGAACGGTTCAATAGATTTATAATTGATTTTATTTGAGTTTTTAACAAATTTTAAATATTTATTTCTTGTTTTTTCTGATTCAATTGCCACACAGCATTTTTGTTTAAACGTTTTTTACGTTCAGTCGATGAACGGTTGAACAGATTTATAGAGTTGATTTTTTAGAGTTTCTAACAAAATGCAAATATTTATTTATTTCTTTCTTTTTGTTTCATTTGTTGTGTTATATTTTATTTGAAAAAGATATTTAATTCTAATTTAATTCTAACATTCCATCATACTAACACCTTTCATATTCCTATCATATCCTGGCAAAAAATACTCACACCTCCATGTTGGTTTTCGCCGGATGGTGACATTTTATACAAGACTCAATATCAATTTTTACAGTTTGTAGAAAATGTCATTAACTAAGTGAGTAAGATTCTTAACATATTCAGTCATCAAAATTGCTTATTCAACTAATATAAATAAATAAACAACTAAATAAATAAATAAAAAGGTTATTATAGGTATTGTACATACATATAACCTCATATAAAATAGTAAAAAAATATTCGATTTATTTTAAAGAATTAAAAGATAATTCTAAACCTTTTTGATCGATGCTCATGGATATGACTAAATTCCCGTTGATGGCGTATTTGTGCTGTTCCAATTCATATTGGAAACATTATACTGTTCTCTTTGGTTATCTCATTTTGATATCAGCTGAGATTTCTCAGTGTTCCACCTTACCGATCTGCACAACCTATTTTACAGTATCTCATCTCACTTCACATGAATGGAAGGGGAAAATTTTATCTCTGACATTCAGTCAGCAAACAATTCTAAGGTTAGGTTAACTTAATTTCATGTATATTTCTGAAACTAAAACTTTTCGTGTGCAGAAATTCGTGCTAATTCAACTCTAATTTGGCATTTTTATATTTAAAGTTGGTTATTTTTTACCGTCAACAACTGAACGCGAATAGATAAATAGGAGGAGAAACATCTCAACTTGAATTTTGATGTTTTTTTAAAGTTACTGAAATATTACTTAATCCCATCTTAATTAATCTCATATTGATATGAAATGTTTAAAGGAAAGAACGCACCCAACATGTACGTTTCCGATTTTCCTGGTTTTCCTAACACGAAACTGGCCATGTACGCCAACGACACGGCTATATACAGTAACAGCTACAATGCTCAGGCAGCTAATCAGCTGTTGAAAACTGATATGGTTCGTACTAAGACTTACGTTCATCCAGTGGAAGGTTGAGTTAAACGGAGATAAATTGGAGGCGATATAGTTCGCAAAGAAATAAAAAAATTAGAAGATCTTGACGCCAATTTAGATTCGGGGTACACACATTGAAACAAAAAGAGCATCAAATATCAGTTAGATAAGGGGTTAACTTCCAGCCTACATATCAATATGACCATAAGTTGATTTTTTATCCAAGAGTCTTTACCCACCTATGGCAAGCAATAGTACGACAAATAAAAAACTAATTTACATGAAAATAAAAAGACCAGCCCTATATGAAGTAACGCGTAATGTTCTGCATCGGCAACAAATATGTACAGGCTAAAAGTTTACCAAAATAAAATAATAAGACTTATAATTAATTCTGACCGCTCCGTATCGATCACTTAGACGATCTAACTGGGATCCTAAAAATTGAGCCGTTTATTTTGGAAAAATTAGGAAAAATTTTGTACTACTAAGTTATCCAACATTCCGCTAACCAGAAACGTTATTTGAGTACGGAGCATAATGCTGTATTCGACATCAAACGCAAACTGCCTTACCAAACACTTCCAATTTTTCAATAATAAAATTAGGCTAAGAACCTAGCAAAGCTTCAAATTAATCCTGCGACGTACTTCGTTGTTCTACACAAGATCAGAAGTGTCACTTTGACGCCGAACACTACGGCGGTGTGCTCACGATACGGATATCTCGGGCGCCAGTTTCTGTTTAGAGTGCAGAAACACCACTTTACTCTATCGGCGGGACGATAGAGGCCGGGCAACTACAGTGAAGAAACGGATAAGCCAGGGGTCGGGAAAAGGTAACTTACAAACTACAGTTAATGAAACGACTCGCATTCAATATATTTACATTTATTCTACACACTAATTACTATTTACACTATATATACATCTTCATATTTACAACTTATTCTACAAGCGGTATTTATGATAGGCGAGCGGGGACAGTAAGCGGGCGTACAAGTGGTGCAACGCGGTAATACGGGACTAAACAGTGAAAAAGGTGACCAGCAATAACGAATCGGCCATAAGCAGACGACGGACGGGTACCAGGAGGGGAAGCAAGCGTTAATACAAGCACACTTTGACTATGACTATGACTTACTATGGCTTTTATTTACTATACCTTTATTTACCAAACCTTAATACCTACTTCCGTATCCTGGGCTGGTTCCTCTCTGGAGCGGTCGGTGTCGGCACGTCTGGTAGATACTGGCGGCAGCAACGTACTGTCCTGGACGCTCTGAAAAATCCTCAAGCTACTAAACACTGCCAAAAGCAGAAGTAGGAGGACGCGGTAGTCGTGCGCGGAATATTGCAACTACGTCACCTTTTACGGACTTAGAAAAATTCGCAATTAAATTTATCTACCTATGTACCTCTATACTCACAAGATTACTTACTGTGCTGGTCGGCGTGGTTCTTCGGGCAGCGGTCAGACGATAACTGATCTGTTTGTTTCCAGTCTCGGGGTCCTTCACGGGCGGGCGGGCACAGGAGTGCCGGGGGCAATATGCGCGATTCGCGTTTCAGGATTCACGTACTGCCTGCAGCTCGGCATATTTGGAATGTTTATACAAACGGATCAATACTACCTATCTTATAAATAACAATTATACTATTATTAATGAGCAACTGACAATACCACTATTAAGGGCGCAGTACTACAATGTTTAAAATATCTTAGCACCTAGTGACATAATTTAATTCTATAAAATAATCACTTCGTTACAATCCCCGTTTCTTATTTTCTTTTTGTTTCAAATACGTATTTTTAAAAATATTCAAAAACTATTAACCTCTCCCAAAAAATCAAACATTTCGCTATTTTCAAATAGGTATCCAAAGTATCTCTTTTACAAACATAATAAATAACTGACGGCTCAACATTGCCATCGTTTCGTTCAAGTTTTAAATTGCTTACAGTGGTTTTTTTGCCTTAAGGCATTTTCCCATACCTATGTTTAGTAACCATAACAGTCTGAAAATAACTTGTATATATCATAGTTTCAAGTTTTTATTGTTAATTTTAAGTATTTTAAACATATTCCTCTCTTGACGTATTTATTTATTTGCTTCTTAAGGTTGAAGCACATTTAGCTACCGGTGTGGAATCAAATAAGCTGTAACAGTCCGTTTTTTTAATTACTAATTTATGGCACATTCGTTGTAAATTAAACAGGATAGTTGGTGTTATATCTTAAATTCCAGATCCGCTTAAAATAATTTCCAACAAAACTATTGTATTCCCCTGTGTAGTGGGGCTACTGGACTACTAGATAATGCCCGATGTTTTTATAGCAGTGCGCACATTTAGGAGACTATATTTTCGGGCAGTGATTCTGGCGCGAAAGACGGACAATGCATATGCATGGGAGACGCTAGGCAGCCACGGTCCAGTGCGGATCTATGTTGCTGCATTGTGTGAATTACGTTACCTTACCTTTGCATTTTTACTATATCTAAGACAAGCTTGAGCGACGAGCTAGAGAAAGGTGGTGTTGGCTGTAAATTGCTGTCTGATGAGCGTACTAAGTCGTTGTGGTGGCCCGAGCTGAAGAGAAATATAATTTGTTGCACCCACATTGAAGGGTCGCTCCACTAAAATTGAGTTTGTGAGTACAGATAAGTATGTTGAAGATGTGCTGATCTTTGGTAAGGTCATTTTAAACTAAATCATATACTAGGTACTTAATCAGTTCTGCCGGTGGCAGTTTTGGATGCCAGCCAGAGAGAGAAATTAATTAAAGGACATTGATTTGCAAATCGTCTCGTGTATGAATTTTAAGCACATAAAGAATAGTTAAATTTCATTCCATTAACTTTTGTGTATTGAGAGACTGATTGACATAGTTACCCGTTTTCCTATTTTTCGGTAACAAATATGTGGACATTGCTAAATAAAACTAAAAAAAGGTGGCGCCTAGCGAAACTGATTAAGTGAGTTATAAATTTTGATTCTAATGTTAAGCTGTTGATCGCTTTACTGTTTTATGACTTTGTTTAGTATTAAGCTATTTGATTATTGCCTATAAAATTACTTGCTTCTCCGCCCTGAAAGAGAGTCACGTTCATGCTAACTGTGAATATATGTATTTGTTTTTAGATTGGTTTTATTTTAGCAAACCCTTTATGCATTATTTATTTAAAATAATAGGGCAGAAAAGCCTTTTTATAAAGCACATGAAGCTTAAAGCATATTTAACCGGGTTGAATCTCAGGCCAGCAAAAATGCGGAAGGAATTATTTACATGTTTTTAAATGACCGTGTCCACATTTATCTATAGCCAAGCAGCTATAAAAGCTCTTGGCTCCTATTGGTGTAACTCCAAAACGGTATGGAACTGTCAGAAATCATTTGAGCAAAAACAATAAAGTGACTCTGGTCTGGATCTCGGCCACTCTGGTATGGAAGGTAACGAAGTAGCCGACTCCTTGGACAGAGAAGGAGCGGGATCACGAATCATCGGACCAGAACCGATACTTGGCATATCTTCAAGTACTGCTAAGATGGCTATCTCAACTTGGGCTGAAAGAAAAACTCTCCAGTATTGGCAAGAGTTACCAGGATTAGTTCATTCGAAGGCGTTTATAAAATACACTTTGAAATCAAGAGCTAAGAGACTTTTAGAGTTAAACAGGGTAAAACTAAAAACTCTAACAGGCATATATACCGGGCCCTGCCGACTAAACTTTTATCTGCATAAACTCGGCCTGGCGGAAAACGCCGAGTGCCGTCTATGCCTAGATGATGATGAGGAGGCAGACCACATCCTATATACCTGTCCAGCTGTGAAGAGGATCCCATTCTCAATATTTGGCAAAGGGCAACTACTGTCAGAGGATCTGGGCACATTCTCACCCAATAAAATTATCAGTTTCGTTAAGAGACTGAATTTATTGGGTGAAATATAACTAGGTGTGAGCCACAATAGGCCTGCTGAAGGCCGCAGTGGAGGGTACACACGGACCCACTTACAGGAAAACTAATCTAACTTAACCTAACCACATGTATCGGGACGGAGTAAATGTGCGCACTCAAACAGCATTCGAAGTCATGCGTCTGCATTCCATAGTAGTTCGACTTACCAACGATAATATTCGGTACTTTTCTTTCCCATTCCGATTGAACAAATACCAAACACTACAAGACTAGATAGGAGTAATAGGTACACTATAGAGAGATGCCCCGTAGGAATTTAGTGCATATCCATGAGAAAATTTGTTGGGGACCAATTTTAGCCGTACTAATGTACTTATTCAGTTCCGCTCCCGAATTTTTGCTGGCCGGTATGGGTCGATTCTGCCCGGATAAATTTGCTCAAGCTATAGTAGTGCTAGAATTGGCCTACAACGGAAATACTTATGGAAACGGCCGAAATTTTTACTAGGTAATCCTCTATATTGTACCTATTGCTTCTGAGTAGTTTTGTAGTGTTTAGTATCGGTTCATTCAGAATGATCTATGGAAATGGTAATTAATTTGGTAAATTACCATTTTTCTTACCGTAATTAATGGTTAATTATAATTCTTTTTCGTAAATTACGGGATTAATAACAGTAAATTAAAAATTAAAGTACCTTAATTAATATTTGAAAATTATCCGCTATCATCGTGCCCTTAGTGTAGTGATTGTGTGAACATATCCACTACTCCTACACCAGCAGCATACCCACTCCGTAATGTATTACTATTTTCTATGTTGGTTTTTAGGTGGTACTATTGTAATTCTGAATCTGTCCGGTTTTGTAGCTAATGTTTGGTGAAAATCTCTGCGCGCCACAACAAAACTAAGCAAAGTAGCGACAACAATTTTAAAATGCCCACCAACTATTTCTCCAACTGAATCATGATTTTCATGTCAATAATCTAAAAATGAATAGACTGACAAATAAAAGAGCATACAACTTATTTCTGTGAGATAATAATGTGATAACTTATATTTAATGGAACCAGATTGTCCAGGTTCTGAATCTGCTTCACTAGATAATAATTTATCTTGTTCTTATGAATCAGAATATTTAAATTCTGATGAGATGCCGCTGATGTTGACCTAACAATCATAGATTAGTCAAATATAGATCTTGCATGCAATTGATCAAGAATTTGATGTGATAACTCTCAAATGTGACTGGTGGTGAGTAGTAGAGTGCCTAAAATATTTTGTAATATTGTTACCAACAGTAACAACTTATTTGTTTTTAAAAGATTCTACATTTATGTTCCATATATTTATTGTTCAGTAGAAGTAGTAGCTACTTATTTTACTAGGCTAATAGATATAATTGGCCCTTTTGCCTAGGAGCCTACAGTTTAGCGTGGGATCTGAACCAAGGTCCTCGGCTATCAACTAACCCACCTCTTGCAGAATTATTATTGTTTATTCTCTCGATTTCAATAAATGATGTTTTGTTTCATAGTTTGTAATAACAGTGAATTCAATATGTACTATAAATTACCAAATTGTGATAAAGAAACCAAATAACAAATGCAAAGTATGCTTCTATATGTACCAAAACTTTAATTATTGTAAATAACCAGTACTTTACCAACAATTATATATGGTTATTTACCGCGGTGGGAAATTACCATTCGAATTGTTTCTCGGAGAATTAATTTGGTAATTAATGATCAGTAATTTACCGCGGTAAATTACCGAATAAAATAATTGCCGTAATTTAACATCACTAGCGCACGGGCATTTAAAAACATGTAATTCATTCCTTCGGCATTTTTTATGGCGGGTACGAGCTGATTCTGCCCGGATAAATGTGCTCCAAGCTTTTTCCACTGGTACTCATCTTCTCCTAGCCTAGCAACTGCCATGTCGCGCATCCGCGTGGATGCTGGACTGAATCCGAGCGTGAGCCATCCAGATGGACATATTAGTATTGAAGTAAATAGTTTTTAATTTGATTGATTCGCCTCTAGACTCCAGAGTGCTAGATCAGTGGATAGATACTCGGCCCGAGCATTGCAATGAATAATTTTCTATTTTTGTTGTACTAAAAAATATTTTAACTTAGTATATAAAATATTGGCCTCCACTTTTCTTAATCACGCACCGCTCCTGAACGATATTTTAATTATTTTGTTTGATTCCATCCACTTTCTTTACTGTAATATTTAAAAGCCGTGTTTGAAATATTTTCTTAAATAACTTGTTTCTAATAATTGTATGTTGGAAAGCGACCTCTTAATTATTTTGTTCAGTGCCATCTGCTTCTTTTTAATATTTAAAAGCCACATTTAAATAATTATTGTTTTAATGAATAATTGCTTACAACAAATTATTCGTATCTCGTGGGATTTTTATCAGTTGGCGTGTTGATGTTTTTTTTAAGCTTCACCAATTCCCTTCCCTTGCACATATCTTTCTCCGGCAGGATCGAAAAAAATACTAACCAAATAATTGATATCCAGTATACAATGAAACAAGTTTTTAACTTTTGAAACGACCAAGCTATATAAATATAAATCAACGAAATATTGATACAGTTTTTTTATAAACATTATTTGATAACTTCGGTCATATTTAAAATATTAAAAAATATATATAATGGCAATTACAGATTTCTGAAGTGGTTGGAAATCTGAGATTTGACACTAACACTGAAAAAAAGTTTCACAGCAAACCATTGAATACTGCACTCGAGGTACGTTTCGTCAATCAAGTTGGCATACTCTGAAATTATGAAAACAGTTTTCATCACCTCCAGATATTACATAAGGTTTTCGAGACATTAAAAATGCAAAATTTTAATTTGCAGTGACAAGATAATTGAAATAATCGAATATTCGAATATTCTAAATTCGAATACTTCACGGGCAGGGCTGTCCCTAGTTATTGCGCCGCTGGGGTGTGAAATGTCCTTTGCCGCCTATCCTTTACCAAATTAAAAACGTATTTTTTTCACCCAATTTGGAAAGGAAAATAATGAAGGCAAAAAAAATCCAGCATTTTATTTTGTTTGTGTGTAATTAAATTTAACGTGCAGTGCGCAGTATAGGTTCAGGAACCAGTAATGGTGCAATTAGAGCCAAATGCTTCGAATATACTAAAAGAAAAGTGCCATCATCTAGTTGTTAGTTGATCTAATAACACGCGCGCGCGACATACCACAAGTACTCTTTTGGGTTCGACCAGGCTGACGAGCGGTTTGTCGCGTTTGATTTCTGAGCGATTTCTAGTTAATTGTTAATACACCAACATGTCTTCGTGCTTTAAAGAAATTTCAATATCAGATGTTCAAAGTAGGCCCATTCTGTGGCAAGACCCATAAACCCTTCAAAAATAAGATGAATGATGATAAGATGAAACATTCCATGCTTTATGGAATAAATAAATATCTCATCTTCATTCTGTATTTATTAATGGGATATACAACATACTGTCTTTTGCGTTTGAGGAAAAAGTCGGAAAACAAATCGTCTTCCAAAAGAGCAATGCGATGTGTTCGTAACAAAGGTATTGTTAAAACTAAACGTTAATCGCGTTGCGGTGAACATAATGTGGCTTGTCTCTGACTATATTGTCGTTCACGATTTTTCTCTCGCGACAAATCGTGGACGATATAACGACAATACTTCAAACTCATTACAGAAAATTAAAGCGGTCATACTGACACAAAACATTAGTGACAAATCGCTTAGTGAGTAAGCGTGTCGCTCTGATTTTAACATTGTTTAATTTCTGAGCGACTTTTAATAAGTTCTGCTATGTAAAGTTTATTTCAAACTTATTTGCAACATAAAAAATTTCGGCACCTTTGACGGTGATAAAAGGTTTAAGTCGCCGATATTTTTTATGTTGCAAATAAGTTTAAACTGGTTAGAACTTAGTGGGAATAGGTAAATTAAAACAGAAAACAATAATACCTTTTTTACTTTCTTATACCTAATATAAGGAAGTATAGTAAACGTGATTTTTTTTCGACGTCGACATTTTGATTGGTATATACGTTTTGAACCCTCCTAAACCCAATCTGACTATTTTCCGAATGATGTCTGTCGGTACGTGTGTGTGGATGAGTATGTGTGTGTGTGTGCGTGTGTGTGTGTGTGTGTGTGTGCGTGTGTTGTGTGTGTGTGTGTGTGTGCGTGTGCGTGCGTGCGTGCAGCCTAAAATGTGGTTGACAATCTTAATTGCCAAGTTCAGGAGGTCTCTCATTAGTATTTTTTGAATTATCGTGGCCTCCACCGCCCCACACACACACGCACGCACGCACGCACGCAAACACACACGAACCGACAGTCATCATTCGGAAAATAGCCAGAAATATTCAAGAGGGTTCAAAACGTACATATCAATCAAAATCTCTAGGTTGAAAAAAAATTACGATTACCATACTTCCTTATATTAGGTATAAGAAAGTAAAAATATATTGAGTATTCCTGTTATGTTTAAAACAAATTTTAAGTTTTCAATATCTTAATAATAAAATTAATAGACGAAAAGATATTGAAAAATTAAATTTAGCCTAATATTATCTAACGTAATATTATAAACATGCAGCCCAAAACACTACTATTTGAATTATAGTTCTCACCAGTTGAAAGTTAACTTCTGAAATGTAAATAACAAGAATATTCAAGGTAAATATTTTTAATTTGAAAATACCTAAATAAATATGATTGGCGCGTTATTATCGATTTTCGAAAACATTTTATTCTATGTACTATACAGCCGGGGAAAAGAGAGCAATGCTGATATTTCGCCAGCTTTCTGCAAAACCATACACTAGGAATAACGTATCTCTCCCAATGAGTAGGTGTGGATGCAAATGATTACAAAAATTTGCCATGCACTAATTCATTTATTTTTTTTACGCTTTATGGAGAATGGAATGCAGGAAGCACATTCTTTCTGCGGGCATTCCTTCCCTGGACAGACTAAACGTTCGTAAATGATTAAAAATATTTTATGTTATCCTGAACTGTATATACTGTTTAACAATAATCACCCATTATTGGTAAAAATGTTCATAACTAGCTAGACTGGTAAAAACTTTTACAGATATATTTAGATATTTACTGATATGTCTAATAAGACTTGTTACCCGTTGTTATGAAAACACAGTTACTTTCCAAAAATGCAACTATATTTTCGTCTATACTAATAATCGTCATATGAATTAACAAAATTTATTAGTTTATTCTCTCTCTTTTGGATGAAAAGAGCTTCAGGATAACATAAGGCGTTGTATAATATTCAACCGTTATAGGGTTTAACATGCTCACATAGTTAACTTTCATGCTCGCATGTTAAACCCTGCATAACGATCTTATAATGTAATATACTATTATGCATAGAACTACATGTAGATCGTTTTTAGCCTAATCAAGCCTAGGCTCACACTCAGGACATAATAGACTAGACTGAATTTTCTAAAAAGCCTCTGGAAATCACTTTCAGAAGCAAATCATATTACTTTTTGCCAACCTATGTTTTTGGGATAATTCGTCCCCGCTGATTCCGAAAATTTCGGTTGTCATCTCGAAATCATGATTGAACATCCCCAAAACCACTCCAAAAAGTACATTTTTCACTCTATCAGAAACATCTCCGTAATGAGTGAATTGAAATGTGTTAAAATGTGAGTTAAAATGAAGATTATAAAATTTTCTTTAAGATGATATGTATAAAGTTCTGATTCCAGTAGCTCATTGCCGTGCAATAGGGGTTTAAAAAGAGGCATATTATATAAAAGTAACAAAATAGTTAGCCATAATTGTCTAGAAGGTTATTACTCTACATTGTGTGTAAAATTTAATCAGATTTTCATTACCTGTAACGTTAGAAATATCATGGGCGCAGAAAAAGGGTAGTCATCTTATTCAATCCCACTGATATCAAAAATGTTGGTTCATAGTGAAAAAAAACGGCTTTTAATGTTAAATATTTATTAAAAACAACTAAAAGTGGCTGGAATGAGAAATATCAATCAATTTTGTCTTCATCCAAATATTCGTCTAGCCGATTTATCTCATCTACATTTGAGCATTTAGATGAACATAAACACATATTGGAACATCTTAAATGAGATTTCCGATATTTGCATAGACCGTTTGAACAAGACTAGTTTTGCATGAGCAAGAAACGATTTCTATACAAGCACTGTTTGCAAGTAGGAGGGTGGTGAGAACTGGCTTTAATCCTGAAAAAAAAAAACGTTGAGGTGTGTACAAAGTTAATATATATTTATGAAATTAATACGATACCATTATCAACTTTCCAATCATCTGTTGGAGATATGGATACTTCGGGAAGGTGGGCACTTTTCCTAAATAAAAGCCTGGTAGTGCTCTTTTTAGGTGAAGATATAAAGCGTCAGATGTAGGTGGCATTTACTCAGGTTGCTTCAGCTTTCCAAACAGTATACATCTTGCTTCATTTGCTGATTCAGCCTCAATGTTGTAGAGTATCAAGACAAACTTTTCAGCACATTCTAGGGCTGATGTTGTCTGAGGAATTTTACCTAAGCCACAGAACAGGTCTGGATATTTGATGTCGGTGTTTCAAGCTCCATTTTTTGTCACGCCTGAAACGAATGACATTCTAGGTTCTTCAAAATTTACTTGTTTTTAATCCGCAGCAGCACAAAGTTCGAAAGAAATCTAAGCCAAGGCAATTGTATGTCTCTTCTGAAAGGCGACACTCAATTTTCTTCGCATTTTGTTGGATTTTCAGCAAACAACTGCTGTGATAACGGACCTCAGAAGGTATAAGATCTAACACATCTGCAATATGGAGACGAAGTTCATAGTTGATTTTCTTGAGTTGCTTTATTCTGTTCTCCATATTAAATAACATAATTTGTTTGGATCTCTCCTTTGTTTCACTCTGGCAAAAAATATATAACTTCCAACTGGGTAATGATTGCTTCATACATCCTCTTGATTCTCGTTCTAGAGTTTCCACATTTACTGAATCAGCAGCTACCTTATTTGATTTATTCTTAAGACGCTCTATTATAGTTTTGTTAGTATAATCCGAATAATATGATTTATGTTATTTAAGGTTTTTGGTCACATCAGTTTGTAAAATATTCTCCAATTTCAAAATCACATTGGCCCATTTTTTATCTTGTAGTATTTTCCGAAGATGAGTTACTTCAGATGAAAGGACCAGTCTTTTATTTTCTACCACACATAAACGATCAGGTTTAGTTTTCTGACACAACATATACACACCGAAGTCTATCTTCTGACCTGACATTAACAAGTGAATTCATTCTAATATTATTCCGAAACAAAAGGAACTAATAAAACATTGTTCAATCATCATAGTAGCTTTTCTGAATTCAAGATGACAACCGACATTTTCGGAATCAGCGGGGTCGAGTTACCTTAGAAACATAGCTTGTCAAAAAGTAATATGATTTGCGTCTAAACATGCGAATTTGAAGGAATAAACCTAAACTATAAGATATATTTTGCACACATTTAATTAGCTTTGTATATTTTTATGGTTATATTTATGATTACTTACATATTGACAATCCTTGCACCTTGCTTTCAAAAAGTAGTGCATAAGAAATCAAACAGCGGGGAAATTACTATTCTGTATTGTTTTATACGCTTTACTTCATTATTTGTAAAAATTAAGAGTAGTAAAGTAAATATTTCACAACTGTTTCAAGTGTTTCAAGCAAGTAATACTTTCAGATCCAATTTAACAAAAACACAACCAGTGAACTGTGCAAAATTAAAAAAAAAACTCTATTTATATTATTCAATTTGAGTACAATAAACTTTTAGACCAGTAAAATTAAGGGTTTTTCAAAATGGTAATTTCCAACCATTCCCGACCAATACCATTCGATTCAGTATGTTTTTGAATTCTCATGGTCAATTTTGCCGAACGTTATATGAGCAAGAATTTAATTTATAAACAATTAAATTTGTGAAAATAATGAAAATCGATGTTTCTGAATGTTCAACTTCAAACGCTGCGAAAACGGCAACAGATAGAGAAAAATTGCTCAGAACATTTTTTATAGAGCGTTAAATTCCCTTCAAAAAAGTCCGAGACGGCATATCTCTACGATGAATAGTTAAGGCGTTACAATGAGTTAAATATTTATTATTTTTCTGCTGTATATCAGTCAGCTGTACAAGTAACGCGTATGCGCGGTCAACAGACTCGTATGCCGCGTAATGGCCGCCTGCGCAGAACATTTAAAAGTAGACTTGCTGTAAATCTTTCATAATTTTCTTATTTTTACAACGTTAGCAAATGTATTTATCACTTTTTTTGGTCTAGATATAATTATTATATATTTTTATGCATACTCAAAGACCTGGAAAATTATTATTAAGTTATAAGATAAATTATTATTAAGTTATGAGCTGTTCAGTTTGATGATAATAGTCGTCGCAGTTATAACGCAGTTATACAGTGTACTGGTTGTGAGCAATTTTTACATTATCATTGTGGTTGTGCTGTTGATTAATATAAAATAAACCGATCAAAAATGTCGCTAGAAGAAAATTGTTTTATATGTGAAGGAACTCTGCAAATGGGCAAGACTGTAACAGTAAAACAAAAGGGAATCGAATCGTTTATAAAAAACAGCAAGAAACGTGAGGATAAGAAATGGAATCAAATAGAAAATGTTAATGAAGTTACTGTTCATGATAAGTGTAGAAAAGCGTATTCCTCAAAAGATAATTTGAAGCCTGGCTCTGGAATTCCAAAAGAACGATACCCACGTCGTTTAAGTGTGCCGCAATTTAATTTCGAAGAAAATTGTTTCTTATGTGGAAAAAAGTGGATACACGTTGCGTATACAGCTGACCAGTACGCAGTAGAAAAATAATAAACATAAGAATGTTTAGTGCCATATCCCCAAAAAAACAACTATGCAGCTACGGACACGTGTTTCGGAGTTATTGCCCCTCATCAGCGTAGCGTAGCTAAAGAATTGGATCTAGGATCTAAGTTGTTTTTTTGGGGATATGGCACTAAACCTTCTTATTTTATTTGGACCCCAATAAATCTATATTATTTTGTTTGTAATTGCCAGATGGAAACGGGCAGTACACATAGAGCTCTGTGTGTTGACTGTGATCATTGAGGCCACAATTGTGGCACATGGGAACATGAATGCACTAATTGAGTACTGTGTACTGTACTTTCCAGCTTTATTTTAGTTATTGTTCCTGATCTATCCCATCCTAGATCCAATTCTTTAGCTACGATACGCTGATAAGGGGCAATAACTCCGAAACACGTGTCCGTAGCTGCATAGTTGTTTATTTGGGGATATGGCACTAAACCTTCTTATTTTATTTTGACCCCAATAAATCTATAATAATAAACATTTAACTCATTGTAACGCCTTAACTATTCATCGTAGAGATATGTCGTCGCGGACTTTTTTTGAAGGAAATTGAACGCTCTATAAAAAATGTTTTGAGCAATTTTTCTCTATCTGTTGCCGTTCTCGCAGCGTTTGAAGTTGAACATTCAGAAACATCGATTTTCATCATTTTCACAACTTTAATTGTTTATAAATTAAATTCTTGCTCATATAACGTACGGCAAAATTGACCATGAGAATTCAAAAACATACTGAATCGAATGGTATTGGTCGGGAATGGTTGGAAATTATCGTGAAAGTGGGCCTGATTTTTGCTTAATTTGATTGGTCTATTTAAGGGAGTCATCTAGAATTTTCAATGTAAGCATAGGTGAGCACAAACGTTATATTAGGAAGGGTGAAATTGAGAACTCAAACAGTTGCGAACATGGTTAGGGAAATGAGCATATAATCTCAGCAAAAATTTTAACAAAAGACTCGGACAGTAAAAATAGAAAAATTAAAGAATCTGCAGTAACATTATTAAGTAAATTGTTATGTGTATTTTGGTACAATGTGATTACCGATGTGCTAAATGGAGGAAATTAATATGGTACAAGTATCTAAGTTATAAGTATATCTGGATATCATACAGTGTGCGCAAGTGTAGGGACCAGGCCTTGTGAAATCCAGAGTGAACGGTAAAAAAAAATGAAACTGGAGGTATAAATTAGGTACATTTGTGCTTATTATTACATCATCTTCAAATTTGTATCACAGTTATCTCAAAAGATATAAGGATAATTATTTTTTAATGGCAATATAGGTAGTCTTTGGGATTTTCTGAAAGGGAGTATTTTTCTGATTGTGTGGGGTTTGCATAAGAAAAATGTTGAGAAAGTAATTATTGGAAATCTTAACTTTGAACAAAAAAATTTATTATAAATGAAAATTGTGAAAGGAATATAAATTGAAATAAAAATAATATTTAAAAACTTCGTTAGGAACCTCACTTGTGAATTTAAAATTTTCAATAATTAAGAAAATATCAGAAATAACACTGAAACGATTAAACTGAGACTTGCACATTTGCACTTCATTTGCATGACCACCAGTGAAAACCTAAACAAATAAGCAAAACAGAATATTTAATAACATTTTTTTACTACTGAAAATATTATACGATTGCGATTTCCCAACAGGCAGGAAATGTGAATGAGTCTTAAATAACACTCATTGACATTGATGGCAGAAAATGCCAATAAATGCAATTATCTTAGAAGAGAACAGAATGTTGGTTAATCCTATCAATTTCCGGACAAGGTCTACAGGGAAATAGTTGAGATTTATGTGTACCCAATATCACTTCTAACCGACAAACATTTTCAAACATTTGGGAATTATGATCGGAGTGACCGATATCAAGTTTAGCGCAGAATTCGAGAAATGCTGTTTGTTTCAGTTTTACTCAGAATTTAACGATTTCTAAACACGACTTAAAAATATGTTTTTAAAAATGAATCACTTAGGTCCATATTACTCTGAGATTATATTTTAGTTAACAGAAACGACCAATGTATGAGATTTTCGCGTAATCAGAACTTCACTGGTAGTAATAGAATGATTGAATGGATGCGTTTAGATAGATGAAAGTTCAATAAAAAAAAAGATGACCGAAATTCAGTGAGATAATTTTAAGAACAAAATTTTGAAAAAAAATTATTATTAATTAAAATACGGTTTTTATCTAATTTCGATATTTGTAATTACTTATATTTTTATCAATTTTCCAACAATAGTGATATATGCTAAAATTTGGTAAAATTCTGTAACTTGTGACATAAAGATCCGGCTGCTACAAAAAACATTGTTGAAAATTAGGTATTCAAAATCACTTAAATTATGTATAATTTTTTTTGGATAATCTATAAATCAGTGGCATTTTAACAAAATAACTATAGTCTTGTAATTATTTAATAGTTAGATTAGAAGTGTCAATAATGACAGATATGACTGTAACAGACATTTGTAAATTCCTTAAAAAAAAGTCAACTGCATCAAGTAACCTTGTGATCTTTTCTATTCTTCTGATGGAATTTACGTGTGCATAAACCCCATTATTTAAATACCCCTAAAGAAAATAAGTATTTAACTTATTGAGGTTAGGAGATTTAGATGGCCATTGTACGAAAGCCACTGGTAGTAACAGCAATTTTTAAATCACTTTATGAATATGTATTATGAGGGAATGGTATAAAGTTCACAAATACATAAATATTTAAAAAACAATGGGACAAAGGGCCAAATTATCTGAAACAAAATGAATTTAGAACATTACAAGAAATGGAAATCAGCAAAAAAAAGTAGCATTATATTCCTGATGTAAAGATAACACTGACTAGTTTTACACGAAACACCAAAACCCCATATACTGTACTCGACGCGCAGTTCGCCAAGTTGGCATCATCTGGAGATGATTAAAACTTTTATTCATCTCCAGATGATGCCAACTTGGCTGGCGAAAATAGTCAACTACATTCTCGAATTCGGTACAAAAAATTAAGTAGAGTTTAATCTTGATATTTTTTCCTTACCTAGAGTAGTTGTACTAATATTTAAAAAGGCGATTCAAAAGTGGTATTAAATTATGAACCAACTTTCATAATTATAGCAAAAATAGTTGAAGAATCATATTAGAACAATTAAATACATATAATATGATTTCTTCTTCTTAGTATGGCTTCAGATGAGATGGATTGTCGATTTTATATGCAATGTACACTTTAATAAATCAGTAAATTGTGGTAGGGGGGGGGGGGGGGGGGGGGGGAAAAAAAGGGAAAAAAAAGAAAAGGAGAGGAAAGGGGAGGGGGGGGGGGGGGGGGGAAAGAAAAAAAAAAGAAAAAAAAAAAAAAAAAAAAAAAGGGGAAAAAAAAAAAAAGAGGGGGGAAAAAAAAAAAAAAAAAAAAAAAAAAAAAAAAAAATAAGGGGGGGGGGGGGGGGGGAGAAAAAAGAAGGGAAAAAAAAAAAAAAAAAAAAAAAAAAAAAAAAAAAAAAAAAAAAAAAAAAAAAAAAAAAAAAAAAAAAAAAAAAAAAAAAAAAAAAAAAAAAAAAAAAAAAAAAAAAAAAAAAAAAAAAAAAAAAAAAAAAAAAAAAGAAAAAAAAAAAAAAAAAAAGAGAGGAAAAAAGGGAAAAAGGGGGGGGGGGGGGGGGGGGGGGGGGGGGGGGGGGGGGGGGGGGGGGGGGGGGGGGGGGGGGGGGGGGGGGGGGGGGGGGGGGGGAGAGAAAAGGGGGGGGGGGGGGGGGGGGGGGGGGGGGGGGGGGGGGGGGGGGGAAAAAAAAAAAAAAAAAAAAAAAAAGGGGGGGGGGGGGGGGGGGGGGGGGGGGGGGGGGGGGGGGGGGGGGGGGGGGGGGAGGGGGGGGGGGGGGGTAAAAAAAAAAAAATTTTTTTTTAAAAAGGGGGGAAAAAAAATTTTTTTTTTTTTTTTGGGGGGGGGGGGGGGGAAAAAAAGACCGAAAAGAAGAACCGCGAGAAACCTTTAGCAATATTTTTAGATTTAGCAAACGTTTTTGACACACTGTTACAAGAGAAGTTGTTATTTAAATTCGATAAGTATGGCACTTGGGGTGTATATGAGAACTTGTTCAAGGATATTATAACAAATCGGTAACGAGTAGCATGAATTTGGAAGCGATCAAAAAGTTGTTAAATATGGAAATCTACAAGACTGAGGGGTCTAATATCAAAACGTGCAATATCCACTTTTTACGAAAATTGAAATGAAATATGTTCCCTATATAGAATTTTAAGCTGAATACAAATGTGATTTCATACAGTTACAAAACGTTCAATATTACATGTATTTTGCATTTAAATATGAGATATAGTTTCAAAGTGTACAATCCAGTGACAAGTTAGTTTCAAAACGTAAGTTCTCCAAACAACCAACAGGATATGACGACATAATCATGTTATATAACCGAATTTTGAATATTAGCAGTATTGCAGTGTTATTAGTAACTGTTTCGTAGTGACTTTTTGGACAAGTAATAATAGCGCATGGTAAAATTATAAGGGGGGTTGAAATAAATTGTTAAATATTTCCATGTTTGTCTGTTATTGGTTTTTGTCTCTTGTTGGCATTAATTTTCAAAACGTACATTGATCAGTTTCAAAATTAACAATCTTCAACTTTTTGTATCCAATAGAGACTAAGTTTGTGTCAGTTTTTCTTTGAATTTTCATATTGACATACGTCCCGCAAAACTATATTTAATTGATTCATTTAGAATTACCTTTCTCTCAATATTCTGATTATTAATCGTTTCTATCGATTTTCTTAAAAATAGGATACAAAAACATTGTACGTTTTGCTACTAGACCCCTCAAGTAGAAGGTACAATTTTATTTCAAATTTATGTTAATGAAATACTAAAATTAAATATTTTTGGACAAGTCATCTCTTATGCCGATGACACAGTACTACTCTTTCCGGAGGCTAACTTAGAGGAAGTAAAAAAACTAGGCTGAATTAGGATTATCAAATATAAAAGTGGATAAACAAAGACCTCCTAGCTTTAAATAAATCTAAAATCAATTTTATGAGTATTTCCTTAAATACAGCAGGTATATTAAATATTTTAAATTTAACGTATCGTGAATATCCATATCCAGCAAACCGCAACAGTTATTTTAATAATTACTTGTTAGAAGCCACAAAAAGATAGGGAGTACTTAGAACTCAATATACATCAGTTTTTAAAATTAGACGTAAACATCGGCATTCTCTCAGATAAAGAAGATTAATAATCAAATTTTACTAAGGCAAATTATGAAAACAAACACTTTATTATCAGTTCATAGAGCTGTAATCGAAAGTTTAATTAACTACGGCCCAATAATAGCTAATTTATCCAGTCTAAACATAATACCTAAAAACTATAAAAAAAAACAAGACTTTATCCTCGTCAATAATATTTAAAGATACGGGTATATTAGATTTAGATGTCACTTTTATTAGAAAAACACTAAAGGTTAAAAATTTAATAAATCACAATTAATTACACGACAAGATCAACAACTAACGAAAATAATCAAATACCAAAGCAAACAAATATTGCGTTTCTTTAGTTTATTGATTATTTTGAATAAAATTATACAATATCCATACTCTCTGACTGAACTAATATCAAGTTAGATAAGTTAAATATTCCTACAAATTCAAAAATAAATAAAAACTACATTATGCTTAAAGAGTGACAAATTTAAAAATGTATTAAAACCATAATTTTAATTTATTAGAATATTTACTACCTTTTCTTTCACAGTTATGCAATTGATATTATTAGTTATTAGAATAGATGTAAATACATGTTATAAAAAAAATAAGTTCATTGTTAGTTATTATACCCGCTAATGAGGTACATTCCAATACAATTTTTTAGGCGTGTTTTTTACATTTGCCCTTATTAAACGGATGGTTATATCTGCGCGCTTTCCTGGGGGGGGTAAATTTTGAAATACGTTTTTGACTGAGTGCTCTCTATTTCACTAGGCTATAGAAAGTATATGAATGAAATGTCTTACCCCGAGTTCAGATGTTGGGGTGTTCGACCCCCCTTGTATAGGAAATTGGCCATGTAGAAGACAAATTTTAAATGCTTCCGACGCTTCGTTTCCTGTAGGGATCAACCTATCCTCTTTTTTTTCAAACGGCGGAAACCCGATAATTATTAACGATCTTTTGGGAGCCGTCTTTGGGGTGAATTCTGAATATAAGAGGGGGGTGGGGGCAATTTCGGAAACCGCTTTGTTTATTATTTAGTGTCTTTTTCCTCGCGAACGACAAGTCTTTCAATTCTGATTTAGCGTGGCGGCCTGTGACGCTCTCGAAAATAGTTATCAAGTAAACAATACTTCATGGCATACTAAGGACTAAGTCCCGTAGGCGGGTTATTCAGGAGGTCTCGACAATTGGGGGGAAGGGGGGTATTTTAAATAAGTGTTTTATTTGCGAGGAAATTGTTCTCACATCGCGACGCGCAGAAAGTCTGTTTATCCGGATTCGTGACCGCTAACATTATAATACCTATTTATTTAAAGAATTTTTGTTCAACTTTTGACAGCTACTGTGCGCGTAATGTTTAACTTGCAATTCATACGTTATCCGTATATTCGTCATACGTACAAAGTTGTACTTTTTAAATAGTTGTGATGAGACATATATGGGATTTGTCAAATACATTTTTTTAAAAAGCTGATTTTTACATTGGGTGTAAAGCCTATCTCACCGAGTATTTATCATTGTTTATAGAAACACAGTAATGCAATTTTTGTAATAGCAAGAAACCCCGTCAGAAATATTTTTCGTATATCACCGAGCACTCTAAATCAAAAAATTAAAATTTTTGTTAAAAAGGAAATAAATAGAAAATCAAAGAAAAATGTATATTGTTATATTCAGAATTCACCATAGATTCCAAAAGTATAAAAATATAGAGGGTGTTCCATTTAAAATAAGAAAGTTGGCGTAATTTCCGGTGAAACCGGAAGTGCATAAAAATTGAGAATAATGTCTTCTTATTTAATTTATGTGTATAACATATTAAAATATCATCAATTTATTTCTATAAACTAAAATAGAGGGGTTGAGCCAGGTTTCATTTAGGTATATTGACTTGAGGAAAAAACCGCAACACCCAATAAGTTCCTAACAATTAAATGTTCGGACAAAGAAAAATTTTTTAAATACGGGAGGAAAGAATGAATATTTTGCTCAAATAATTTGTGAACAATAATAGACACAATACCATACAATACAATACAAAATTTATGAAAAAAGGAAACAAGCAGTACTAGTACAGACAAGACATTTTTTCCAACAGGAAGTGTATCAACGGTGTTGCTTTACAACACTTCCCATGTACAAAAATATATATTTATAATATTTCAGCATGAAATGAGAACAAATAAAAAAAGATTCTTTTTAATTTAGAACATTTGTACATTAAAATTTTCTAATCTAGATAAAATTGTCTTCTTTTAATTCAGATTTTACCATTCACACCGACACGTTATGATATTGGATTGGCAAATCATTAATAATATATGCCGCTACGAATGAAAACGAAGATCGAAAAGATGAATTTTTGTAAGAGGGAATACAAACTTTATTCTCAATTTGTCCAAGATCTCTACTGTGAATTACAGAGCGCGTTTGTATTTTATTAAACAAGTAATTGGGTTTTACTGTTCTCAAAACGATTAAAACAAATCCCACACTGTGTATAAATCTCCTTTCACATATAATCAAAAAACTGAAGGCACCTAAGTGCGGAGTAATATGACCATATTGGGGCCCAGTTATAAAATATCGTACACAGTTTTCAATTTTTAGTATTCGGTATTTGTCATCCTGTGAAAGACAGGGACCGTACACAATGTGTGCGTAGTTTAAGTGCGATAGAGCCACAGTTTCAGAAAACAATATTTTAGTATTTGTATCAAGATATTTTTTTAAATGAATGTAACTGATTTAAACAATAAAAAAGATTTTTTGCAAATAGTATTTACGTGATTTAAAAAGCTTGGTAAATAAACAAAATGGACAACAAGATTTTTAATACTATGACCTCATCATATACTGGAATATTAAGTTCTCCGAGATTCAGTAACTGCTGGGAAGTTCCACAAACAATATTTTGATTTTTGTTAGCATCCAGTTTAAGAGTATTTTGGATTGTCTATTCGTATATAAGACTTAAATCATCATTTATGTGAAGTTGAGCAATTTGAAATTCCGCAGGAGAAAAACTATATATCAGCTGAATATCATCAGCATACATGTATAGTTTTGAATATAGCTGAAGTCGATATATCGAATATCTGCAAAAAATATATTAAAGAAAAGTGGTCTCAAAATAGATCCTTGTGGGACACCGTATTCAATTGATCTATATTGTGATGTTTGTATCGAGTTTCCTGTATTCACACTAGTAAACTGTTGTTTGTCATGGAGATAGTTTTGAAACCAAGAACAAGTATTTCTAGTTAAACCATAATAACTTAATTTTGCAATTAAACAATTAATATCTAAATAATCAAAGGCTTTGGTCATATCAAGCAATGTCAAAGAGGTGATTTGAGTGTTGTTAGTGGCTCGTGACATTTCATCAATTATACTATTTGGTGAAGAGGTACTGTGACCTTTTTGGAAGCCAAACTGATTAGTAGGAACTATTGAGTTTAGAAGGACATATTCAAAAAGTTGTTCATATATAGCTGATTTTGTGATTTTAAGAGGTACTGAATGTAAACTAATAGAACGCAGATCTTTAAATTGTTCAGATTTTTTTTCTTGGGTATTAGTTTAGTACACGATATTTTCCATTGTGGAGGTAAATCACCTAGTTCTAATGACATTAATAATATGTGTCAGTGGGGCCGATATCCACTGTAAAGCGAGCTATAATATTTTAGCTGATATTTCATCAAGGCCTAAGGTGTGCGCTTTTTTGTTTATTTGTGATATCTTCTATTTTTTTAACAGCAACAGGTTTGAAAGTGAATATAATATCATGTATAAATTGATCATTATGTTGATCGTTAGATTTTAAATTTGGTGTGGAATCCTTAAAATAGTTGTTGATATAATCAGCATTACAAAGATATTCAGGAAGATTTTGTGTAATATTATACTTTACTACTCATTATTATTAGCCCACATTTGTTTTGGATTGTTCTTTGTACTGCTGATATGAAAAGAGTAGAACGCAGTTCTTTCTTGAATTACGGTATTATAATTATTACGAATATTGCAATAATATTGCCTATGAGCAGCACTTCGAATTTTCCTATAGATTAACCAAGCCTTTCTTTTAATATTTTTTTCTCATATAGAGCCTCTGTAAATCATGGTTCTTGGCGCTTGTTAGATTTAAAAGTAGTCGTTAAAGGAGCATACTGACCAAAAAGTTATAATAGATTTTCCCCAAAGAATTATACTTTTTCTTCTATTGAATTAATATTATATATAGCATTCCCATTAATAGCAGAAGCATCTGAGGTACCTATATGAATCGATATTAAAGTCTCTGAAACTACGAAACTCTTTTACTGTTTTGCAATCATGCCAGTTTAATTCAATATCACAAGATGTAACGTTGTGGTCTGAAAAACACATATCTAAAACTTCTACATTCTTAATACCTAGATCAGAGTTTGTGATAATTTAATTTAATAATGTTTCGCTTTGAGCAGTAATAACAATATTGCATGTAGTGATGTGAGTGGAGGAGCGTTTCCATTGCGCTAGGGCGAATATACGAGAACGTTCGCGAATGTTCAGTAGGTTTGTGCGAGAATGTTCTCTCATTGTACGCGAACGTTCTCTCGGAGACACGTACGAGAATGTTCGCGAACATTCTCCTTGCAAGTGCTCGAAAATTTCAGCACGATAAGAACATTCTTGTGTTTAAGATTCGCGCGATCAAATAACCATATATTTCACAGGCCTCTCCTCAATTTCGTGTATGTCATCTCGAACCGAAGCCTAACCAATCAGCTGGAACATATTTTAACGCATGTTGTGTTTATTTACTGTTTATTATCGATACCGCATGCAATTGTGTCAAGTAACGAGGTAAAATAATATTTCACCATTGAAAGCAGGTACATTTTTGCATAATATACAGTTGTTCAAAAACATGTTACGTTATAAATATGTAGTGCAGTGTTGATTAGATTTTTTCAATAGGCATTTAAACTGGTTTTTAATTATTTTTTGTTTTGTTGGTATTTTTATTTTTAAATATCTATAGAGCGTGTTTTTCCTGAATATTACTTCTTTATTATTAAAAAAAAAAAACAGTGACTATTCCTTTCATATACGAATATGAATACTGTTATTGAAAAAATAATATGTATCATTAATATTTAAACATATTTTTTAAACTAGCATAATAGGTATTTTTTGTTTAACCTACTTTATACTGAATTAGAATGTTAATCCGTACATCGTATGTTGTAGCATTACCTATTTATTTTACTACTATGCACATTATTTGTAACATTTCTATCTACATATTAGAATGTTTTCGAGAATATTCCTAGACAATATTGAGAAATTTCAGAAAAACAAAAATATATAAACATATATTGTTATGGTAGAAGTTTTTTTCGCTTTTGCTCATTTATACTTGTTTATTCGCGTCCTCTCAGGGAACGTTCTTGAAAAATACGTGCTTCAGAATTTTACAACTCTTATTGTATGGAAAATATACGATTTATTCAACATGAAAAAATAAGATAACATAGCAAGATTAATTGGCAACTAAATGGTTTCCTGTTTTGGGTAGTTAATAATGTTAGTCCTACTAGATTTTGGCACAATTCTGGCGTGAAATTATCCCAAATTTCTTCTGTCTTTCTTTTTAATTTAAAAATGTTTCCTTATGGATTATCACGTAGAACACGCCTGATTTTATGCCAAAGAGTTTCAATGACATTTAGGCCGTACAGGTTGAGCATCACTGTAGCACATTTATATTGTGCTCTCTAAACCATTTTTTTTTGTAATTTTTTAACGGTGTAACACGACACACCATTTTGTAGAAAAATGTGGTTATTGTCTGGATAAAAGTCTTCAACGCCAGAAAGGAGGCTATTTTCTAGAATTCTTTGGTCTTTTTGGTCATTTACTGTACCCTTACCTACTTCACAATGTCCCAAACCTTTTACGGGCATGCACCTCCAAATCATCAAACCCTTAGAACATTTCACAATCCTCTTTATGGAAAGCTTCATCTTTGGATCTTACAACTAGTTTCCTATAATCTTCCTCACAAACATCAAACTTTGACTCATCGCTGAAAATTACTTTAGACCAGTCTTCAACAGTCCAATAGGTTGATTTTGTCCATATTATCCTGTTTTCTTTTTGGATTTTAGTTAGTAATAGCATTTCTTTGGCCTAATATAGTTTACGCTTGATAATAATTATACATACAATAAATTTTCATACTCAACCTTATAAAAACCTAACCCAGATTATGAGTCCACTTTCTGGATAACTTATAATCAGTTACTTTGCTCCATTGTGCATTTAGGGCTCGTATTTCTCCGGCTTTTTTTTACATGAGAATTCTTTGACTTCGTTCATAGAAAATCTTTGGTCTTCCAGAATGTTTACCCTTGACAAATATATTTCCATTTTTCCGATAATGTTTAAGGATGTTTCCAACAGTGGACTTGGGTGTTTAATTCATCTGCAATGTCACGAATTTTTTTACCCTGACAGTATATTTTAATTTTCAGTTGTTGAAATTTTAGATCCGTTACATGTCCACGATCCATTTTCTAACTATTTTTAGGGAAAACTCTCACAACATATGACATTAACTTGAAACAATGTATGACAGATAGTTCAATTGACAATAATTGTGATAGCCACATCTGTGTTTCAACGCATACTTAACAAAACCTTAAATTTGTGTATTTTGTCCGAATATTTAGTTGCCAACTTTTGGTTAGAGAAACTGCACATTTTCCAAAGCCCTTTATTTTATAGAAGTTTATGGCAAAAAATATAGAGGGTTTTTATTGGAAATAATGCCTATGAACCTAGATTTAAAGGTGTACGTGGTTACTTACGACCATTGAATATTATTTGCACGGCATTCATTTCTATATTTTCTATTTACTTGTCCCAATATTTAATTGTTCTAGTATTAGTTAAGCGATTTATTTGATTTTTTTACAGAAAATGAACTTCAATGTAGCAAAAAATTTCAACAAAAAACTCTAACGCGCTCTTGGTTGTTGCTGTGGTTTTTATGTAAAAAAGTGTATATTTCGAAGGCTTCTGAATAAATGAATAAATTCTTGTCAGTTCTGCCTTTATATTTCTGTCGCAAACATAGAGTTCGACAAGATTAAAATTATCGACAGTTAAGTGACTTTGAACGTGGTCGGATTATTATTATTATGAGGGAGGTTGAATTTTCACTTAGGGTAATTGCCAATTGCGTAGACCGTAACGTGACAATTTTATTAAAATGTTGGATAAGGTGGTCCGAAGGTCCTAGTGATTGTCGCCATGGATCCGGACTGCAGGTCGTGAAGAAAGGTCATTTGAGAAAATTTATTGTAAGAGACAGGTTTTGCACAAAACGAGCTGTGGGAAGTGATTGGGTGGAAACTGTGGAGTTGTAGAGATGAACAAAGAGTATCTATGGCGTCCATATATCGACCAATAAGATTCGTTGTACTTTGTTCCTACCGTTTGGCGTGCGATATATTTTGGCGGTAGAATTAATTAATTCATTGTACTCTGAAGTATCTCTTCTGTAAAGATTTTAAATAAATTATTTAACTAATACTGCATGTTGCGGGAAAATACTTCACTGAAGGGACTGATTTATTTATATTTTTGTCCCTTGTTTAGCCAGGTTTAAGTCTACAAGAAATTTTGTAAACAATTTGTAAATAAATCATTCCCTCTATTGAAGTACTTTTTCTCTTCAAAATGCCAAATCGCTAAAATGGTTTATATGAAAAACCCCTCTTATTTTTTGCGATGGAATCTACTTGCTAATTATTTATACCTATTTTCTAATTACCCCGTACATATATGTATTTTTCACAACAATGTACTGTCGTACACAAAACACTCAATAAACCAAACAAAATAGTAAATGACAAGTTAAATTTCAAAATACAGAAAACGGACACGGATATGTTCCATAGAGACTGGCGTGCATGTAGGTATATAAAAGCTAGTTACGTGATACAGTAGGGACAAGTAGTTCCGGAATGCTTGAGTAACAACTTGAAACAGTAGATGTATTTGAAATTGTCAATCCTAATAAGTCTTACATTTTATTCCGTAAAGTCTTAGATTTACCTCAGAATAAATGTCTGATTCACTTACGTTTGTAATCTTTAACGGTTTAAAGAGAGTGATTACATGTTCAGTTTTACGACAATGACATTAAAAACTTTTTTAACTTCTTAATATTTTACAGGCATTTCAGAAGAGCTAGGAATAATGTAATGTAGAATTTCTTACTATTCTTTGCAGACTTTGGTTACATACTTCCTTACATTTATTTCGGTAAATCTACATACGTTAAATTTTTAATATCCATCTTCTATCCAGGATGCTAATAATGTTATTTATGCCCTTTCCTAATATTCCGTAAAGGTCCCAACAGGCTTGAAATCAAGGGTTTCGAGTTCGATGCCTGGCTAAAGCACGTATATTGGAGATTTTAAAATACTGAGACGGTGGAACAGTTGGATAGAGCGTTGTTGTGTGTAACTGACTATCTCTCCTGAGTTCGAGTGTCAGCTGTGGCATCTGGCAAATGTTGGAGGGAATAGTTGTTGTGTGTGTGTCTATCATGGTTGAGTGGTGCAATAGCAATGTGATAAACTCCACCTGGACGTTAATATAAATAAGACGTTAAAAAATACCAATTTCTTCCAAAATTGCCAAAATACGTAGAATTTTTTGTAACACCAGATTTAACACAGATTAAAAAAATTTTGCTTACCTTAAGGATTCGCTTCGTTTGAATTCGTAACTTTTTTATCACAACTAACTTGTATGTTATAGGGCTTAATTTTGTTTAAGGGAACTATATTCTTCTTCTCTGCGATCAAGAAGATCCTAGAACATTTTCGACCACATATCGAACTTTGATGACAACATAAGGACAACTATACTTTGGGAGCAATTTTCTCTCCATTGTACGTCACGACCTTTCGAATCAGGACCTGATCTCTCATTTGGTACTTTTTTCCTGCACAACAATAAACATAGAAGCGAGCTTTTCATTTGCTTTGCTCAAGTTCAAAAACCTTTTTAACCTTTTTGCTCGTATCTTCTACATCTTTATCGTGCGTATTCTCTAATGTCACTTCATTCGACAATATCGAATCTGTTACACCTCTTGGAGCGTATCCAAGTAACTCATATAGGGACTTTATCCTTGTTGAATTTCTCGTGGAATTCAATCCCCATCTTATTCATGGCACCATTTCATCCCATTTCTCTTCATCGTCCATAGAAGCAGAGAGTGCTGCGAGAATGATGTGATTATATTATTCTACTTATTTGCTCTTGGGAGTGCTGTGGCATTCAGGACATGTTTGAGGTTTAAAGAATGATAGTACTCTTTGAACTGCTTACTAGTAAAATAAGTACTTCGATCTGAAATTATTTGTCATGGATATTGTGTACAATTATTTACCTGTAGCAATACAGGGTGTTTCAGGTATGCGGTCATTAATTTCTAGGAGTGATTCTACATAAAAAAATATGAAAAAAAAGTTCATATAAACATGGGTCCGAAAATCCCTCCTAAGGGCGCTGCAGGCCTCTGAATGGGGCACCTAAAATTGACATTTTATTTAATATCTCAATAACCCTTTGAGCTGCAGTGACTATCTTTTACAAGTGAGTCGATATAAATAGAGGTCATTATCTGATATTATTCACCAAATTCAGTCAGGGGTGCACAAAATTGGCAAGGGGGGAATTTCTTCTCTCCCAATTTTTTTAATGTGAATTTTTTGTGAATGTCTCATCGGAATATGATGCCTTGACTCTAAATGCACAAAAAAAGGTTTTCTTGTTGTAACGCCGTAGGACCAACCAGTTTCCAGAAATTTGAACATAAAGAAACGCATGCATTGCGTAGGTTTCAAAAATAAGGATAATGATTTCTCGCTCCTCTGCATAATTTAATAAGAATAAAAGTCGTAGGCAGTCAATTTTTTAAAACAACAAATCTGTATTTCTTGTGTATTTCAATAAAATGTCAATTTCGGGCGCCACCTTCAGAGGCCCGCAGCGCCCTTAGGAGGGATTTTCAGACCCATGTTTATTTAAACTTTTTTTCGTATTTTTTTTTATGTCGAATCACCCCTAGAAATTAATGACCGCATACTTGAAACACCCTGTATACAGTTTGCCGATCTTGAAAAATACTAACTTCTTCCAAAATGCGTCGAAAGATCTTTTAAAATTACGTATTTTAACATATATTCAAACTTTCTGCTGTTAAAGATGAGAATGTGGTGAGGTTAGTAATATATTTTTTAAATAAAATGACTTTTTCTCAGTAGAAATGCATTAACAAGTTTGTGGGGTTTATTTCTGACACTTCATGAAATACAGAGGAAAATGGACGCTATTACGAATAATCATAATCGTTTGATCGCAATCGAAATTAAAAGAATATTGAATGTACCTAATCTTCAGTTAGGCATCATTTCAGTTTTCCACTTGTGTTTTTTCAGTTTTTGGATATATATACTTTTTATACTTAAATATATAATTTTTATGCTTAAATAGGAAATGAGAGAATAATTCCTATGAAATGGTAACCGAGTTTCAGCTGTTCAAAACTTCTTAACAAATACCAAATACTGAAATACCAGTGATTGTAATCTAAAAATTTCTATTGATATTCTTTGTCTGAGAATTTTAATACTGTATATTATGCATAATCTATTCTTGTAGATTTTACTAGATGACCCCACAAGTAAAAGTCTAGGGTGACAAATTGCAACACCCCCCGACCAAATGCTGGCATAACACAATAAGCTGGGGTTTGTACTTATTGACCGGTAGCTCAGTTAGCAGGTCGTGAATAAGGGATTAGATTGATTTGAGTTCTCAACAAAATCTAGGCCGGGCGCCAGGACTTTTGCAAGTACCGAATAATTAAAATTTTACTTTAAAAAGTAAAGATAACGTTAAAACTTGCATTCTATTGTGAAGGAAGTCGAATAAAAAAGATATTATTTAACAAAAAGTATAATCAGGACTGGTACATTTACAATATTTACATTGGCTCAGATGGCCTCTTTTAGTCAAGAAAATCTAGGGGCGCTCGAAGAGCAACAACTAACCACACAAAAAAAAATGATATGTTATTGAAAGAGAAAAAAAAATGACTGATCTCTTACAAATTTCTTCTGACCAGATATAAACATTCGCTGGGGACGAAGATCTTACTCGTAACTTCCAATAGGTTAGTCCAGCGAAGAATCCACCAACGCACAGTGGACGGAAACGCCAAAAAGCTGGCCAAAATTAAAAAAAATTAAGATTTTTTTTTTGAAATGGAAACATTTTAAATCGTTGTAGTGGTACACCTAGCATTAGAAACGACCGTTAATACCGGTCCGGGTTCACTACCTGAGCGAGGAAATTACTTATTGTGCGACCGTGCAGCGCGTCACTTCGGCAGCTCGCAACGATTCAAAAATCGATAAATTTTGTCCGCAGCGTAAAAATTCCCAAAGTGCAGTTTTCTGTGTCATAAAAATGGATTCTGCATCAGAAAGTAAGTACAATTAAAATATCTCAGTATCAGATCAGTTTATTTATATGGTAATTAGTAAATAATTATCGAAGTGGAGTGCATTTTTGTACATGCAACGATTCATAAACTCCACAAAAAAAGCCATAAGTTACGCGGTTGGTGATGGTTGGTCTTGAAACTTATTAGAATGTGTTCAATGAACATTTTTTCGAAAGTGTATAAAAAATTAGCTGCATCTTTTTGCATCTTTGCGAGATATTGACCAAATTGTGCGCGAATGCACGGATGCATGCACATTCGTGCACCATAAAGTGGGCTCCTTTTGAATGCGTTATCATGAAATGAGAACGTCATGCGTTCAAAGTCATTACACACTTTTATTCCATTCCCCAGATCCTAATTTTCCCGAAATAAATGAAACACATGAATTCGCTTCAATTCAATAATAATTTTTGAACTATGTATATATTTTTGACCGTAATTTTTTTTGAAATTTTATATGGAATTCTTCATCAGCGACCCAAAAAAAACTGTATAAAAAGTTTTGTAAAAATGCAGCGATAATTGGCGATTTTTGGTATGTTTTGGGGGGATTTCATGGCCGCCATTTTGTTTTTCAAAATTCAACTTTGGATTCTTGATCAGCGACACAAAAAACCCCTGTATGCACAATTTCAGTAAAATAGCTCAATGCCTTTATATTTTGGCCAGCTTTTCGGCGTCTCCGTCCACTGTGCAACGGCTAAACTTTTAATGGGTTTGGTGTCAGTTTGAATCACCACTGTCAGTACTGCAGTTACCCTTGAGAAAAAATGCCAGTTGTATAAAATATCGTTTTCCTGCTCTACCCTGTATATAATGATCAGTTCGATCCACCAGTTGTCTTCTTCTCTTGGTCCAGGTATTCACATAAAAAGGGGAGAGTTTTATGAGATCAGTATTATAGCCAAAACAAAGTTAAAAGCTGTGGCGTTTGAATTGTCCAGCTACGTAGACAAAATATGAGTTAACACTTTACAGAGTAAATTGCAAATTAAACAAACTAGGATCGGTATCCCATAATATGTTAGGAAGTTGAAGACTTCAACTAACTTAAATATCAATAAAAGTAACGTTAAATAGAAAAATTACTAGTCCAACAAATAAACTAGGTGTAGCTATGATAATAAACAAAGTGAAACAGGTATTAACTATATGTTAAGATATTTTTTTTACTAAAAGAAGTTAATCTTCAAGAAAATAAAATTTAGAATGTCTGTATACAGAGAGACAATTAGAAAGATAACGTAAATAAATATTTGCTAAATATAAAACAATACGATAGTTTTCAACTTGAAGGTAACGTTAAATTAAATTATTTATTAGTTCCTCGGAGAGAGGTAATAATGAATTGCAGATAAAGTTAAATAAAGATATATAACTTGACTATATGTTTACTGTGATAATCAAAAGTTAATCAATTGCCAGATAACTAGATAGGTATCTTTGCCAGAGACCTAGGCAAGGCTCCACTAGAGCAACGTTCCTGACTAAATACTAAGTAAACGTTCAAGTAAGCATTCGATGTTTTAAATTTAGAAAAACTTTACGTTACTGAGGTCTGGTTGATAAATACATGCACTGGTATAAAATGATCCACCACAAAACAAATGCACCACATTAGATAATTTTCACAAAGGATATAAACAAATAGGTTTAGTCCAAAAAGGTGTACCAATCTCCAAATGTCACCAGTCACCACTGTTCACAGAGCGCTACCAACGTAGCCAAGTGACCTAAGACATCAACAGATAAAGACAGAAAACAACTAACTACGATACAAAATGGCGACATCCGTTGCCGAGTAAATCTAAAATTTACAATAACCGAAAGTTAATTTAAATTGGCACACGAACTTATTACAATATCAGAGGGATATTAGATAAATTGCCAACAAGGCACGATAAATCGATACTAATCAATATTAATGATGGCTGTTCCAAAGAACAACCAAGGTAACTGATCATCGAAAAGCAAATTCGCCCAAGGCGTAAATTAAGATAATTACGGTACGGTAAGGCAACAAAACTAAAATTCTTTTCGTGGCAGCAAGTCACGTGGCGCCCAACTAAATAGAAAAAAATTATAACCCAGCTAGGGAGAAATCAAAACACAGGTCTTCCAAAACACAAACAAAGCCTTGTCCTATTTGTGACAGAAACTCGAAGACCTCGTTCCGTCTTCTAGGGGTTTGTATATCAGCGTATACGCAGAATCTATGCAATCTTAGGCGAGGGTTGTGTAGGTGATTACCATCCTTCGGAGGGGATGTAATTCAGTCGGTCTTTTGTTTATTAGGTGTTAGACAATTAAAAAACCCCTACTGTTCGATAGAGAAGAGGATTGGCATAATAACCAGGCAGGGGTGAATCGTCTCCCGGCGCCGGTGATTCGCCCTAGAAGCGGAAATAGGCCGCCATTAAATAAATGGTAAAAAAATCCGTTGACCTTGATGAACTAATCAGCACCTAGGTGGTTGCGACAACGCTCTTTCTACGTACTTCCCAGATTTGACTAGATTTATTGATGCTCCAATAATAATGTGAAAGAATAAAAGTCATATCGTGTAATAAAAACTGAAAATTGCAGTAATAAAAAGTGCTCTTTCCTGTAGATTAATAGAGCCATCAAAATAACTATACAATTAGCTACTTTCAAGCATTGTCATAAAATGAAACATCTCTGAGTTTTTCATGTAATGTCACGATAGGGCAAATATTTTATATTTTCTGACAGTAGAATGCGAAATTCAGATTTATCAAATGATGTTCCAGCGTATTCGTTTTATTTTATTTTCGTTATAATAAAAAGTTGCAAAGTTTTCATATTTAATGAGACGTTATAATTGTTATATTTATATTTATTTTATTGCGTACAGTTCGTTTACAAGTTTTTAGTAGATGCTTTTGTAAAAACATATAAAAACAAGTTTTTTTAATAAAATCTGTTATTTTATTATTACCTATTTGCTTTTATTAACATAGTTGAAGAAATACAATTTAGGTATTTGGCAAAAAACCTCCATACTTTTAATATTTAATATAAGAAATTACTTAGTTTTTACACAGGGTTTTTCTATATTACATGTAAATCTTTGAACCACCTAATCCTCATTTAAAAATAACATGAAAAGTTTCTAACATATGTATAAAATCGCTTCCTATGGAGCTAGAGGCACCCAAAGGTGATTCCTAAAAATTAGTTTAAGAATGTAACATTTACGCACGGAAATTGATTGCGGGAAGTGGCCAATTACCGTACTAGTACTAGAATGTGAAAAATGTGAAAAATCAATGGTATAGGTACTCACATTTAATTTTTATTATTATAAACATTCATTCAACAGTTACTTAAATTATAAAATTGCACACCAGGTAAACATTTTTCTCACAACAATTCAGAGATGTAACAATTTGTCACAGAACTAATGTCTGTTTGAAGTTTGACGTTTTTTATCATAGCAACCATTCTAATTAGATTAAGGGAGCACCATAGACAAATTAATTCAAAACAGACCCAAGCCTATGAAATGCACATTCAAGTTAAAAAAAGCTGTCACCAAAATGACGTAAATCAAAGTATAGATTGATTCCTAACATTTGTAGGAAAAAAGTTGTTCATAACGTGTGCGGGAAGGGCGATTCAGAAACTCACGAAATACCGAAACTCACTTCGCTTATTTCTGGAAACCTGCATTCGTTTCGGAATCTCCAACTTCCCGCATTTCTTATGAAAGTAACTATTTTATGATTTATTTTGGAAACGATAACTTTTTTTTTTTTGAATTGCTAAAATCCAAAAAATTATCTTCAATCTTGTTTTGTGAGAAACAAAGTCTATTTTACTCGCAAACTTCTTTCTTGCTCACTATTCAAGAATTAACAGATTTTAAAAATGAAACGAAAATATTGTAAGTGATTCTCCAAAAGTCCACCATCCTCGAGTATATTGCTTATAGATGGCGCCGTATAAAATTGCCTCTGGTACTCAAAAATATGGATGGTTTTTGTCTGTTGATATTGGCGGCTTCAAAAATTTTATTTTGCAATTAATTGTTTCATATCATTTATCGGATATGCATAAAATATTTCATGCCATCTTATTCTGTTTCAATCCAACTTTGAGGAAACCTTCACTCAATCATTTTTGGTAAATCAGTTTTAAATGCTATAACTTTTGATACTGGTATGTATAAAGAAGTTGCTCATACTCATGAGTTATCCTCCATGCTGTTGCGTGTGAAATTCCCAAGCGGTTGGCTTTTGCTATTCTTGTACTGATGTTAGGTTCATCTTTCACCAAATGTAATATAGCTCCTTATCTCTATTTGGATTTCTCATATATCGTTGACATCCAGCATTTGATTTATTCGGTGCTAATAGACCTATATTCCTTAAACAACCATCAATTGGTTTAAAATTTTGATGATTGGAAATCCTCTTATTAAGAGATAACTCCCGATACCTACGTCATGCTGCCAATCCACTTCTCTTGCGCTCACCATAAATTAAGTGCATATCATTTAATTTATGGCATGAATATTCATTTAATGCCATTATTATAATCAACAATAAGGAAAACAATAAAGCAACAAATCATAAATGATTTGACAATCTGTTATGTCATATTTTCATAAGTCAACTTGATTATAAACTAAAATACCTCCTGAATAAGATTTACAGGAAACAACTATTCAGCGGATAAAAGCCTCAATCTGCAAGTCATGTTTGGTAGCTAAGATCATTTGTCAATTTCTCACATCCTCACTAGACATAGACTGATTTCGAACTTGTTATGTTCTCGTCAGTATGCCATAAGTAATGGAAAAGACAAATAATAATAGCAAACCAGGCTAGCCTAAGGCAAACTAAGCAAGACATACATAGTAAGTGATAAGTGTATCCCTCTGGTGGTCAGTGTTACTACCCGTCAGACATCACTGGTGTCTTTGTGACTGATATCAACCTGCAAAGCAGGTACCAAGAGCTGTGACCTATAACCCTGGTTGGCTAAACTATATACTGAATAAGATTTACAGGAAACAACTATTCAGCGGACAAAAGCCCCAATCTACGTTGAATTAAACCTGCAAGTCTTGTTTGGTAGCTAAGATCAATTGTCAATTCCTCACGACACATAGACAGGCTTCGAACTTGTTATGTTCATATCAGTATAAATATCCTGATAATTTACTGAAAGCAGAGTTACAGATTTCTTACATTTCTTCCAAATTAGTCAATCCAATCAAAATTTTACAAAAACAGAAAAAGTCAGATAGTGAATCACTTTATTTACAAATTGAGGATTTTTTTTACTCTCTGACAATGCAACCAAGTTTTCTGATAAAAGATGTTATTTTTTGGGGCCAGAAAATGTGTTTGGAGTTCACTGAATGTAATGTAATTATAGTCATTTAGGTATCTCTATTATTTAATTTTATGTGTCAAATTTGAAACAATATGAGTTGTTTCCGAAATAATTCATAAAAACTATTTTTCAGGTGTCACCCAGTTCCTTTAGGAAGCGATTTTAGGCATACTTTATTCAGGGGTGTGACAAACTGAGGGGCGGGAAGTAAATATGACCCCAACTTTAATGTACGTCTTTTTTCTTCATTTTTTTGAGAAAAAATTATGAAATTTCAGTGATTTAGAAACTTTATTACATGCTTTGAAATGCATTGCAATGGATTGATTTTTTACGTTTTATCTTCCCGCCAACAATTTTTTTTAGTTAGAATCATATCGGACTAAGATATTCAAAATTGGTTGCAAATAAGCAAAAGAAAATATAACTTTTAAATTGCTCTAAACATTTCGGAAACACTTTGTATATTAAAGCATAAAAAAGATATTGACCAGAAATCTTCATTTTTAAAGAAAAATCTTTTACTCTGGTTGCAAGTTCCCGAGAAAAATCGCAAAAAAGTAATTATTTAAATCAAAATTAGTGTTCTGAATTCGTCTTGAAACCATGTTTCAAACGAGGTGTAACTCGACATGCCATTCTATTTAAAAAATAATCCATAATGTCCACATCGGTGACATTGTCAATTTGAAGGAATATCAGAAGATATAAAAAAACTCGTCCATTTGAGAAATGCAAATGTTATTCTTTACTTTTGCAGTGCCCTGTTTAATCATAATCAGTGCTATTATGGTATAACATTTCCTGTTACAAACTGAAGTATATAAAAATATAAACACTTAGCTAATATGAACCGAGACGACAAAAACATGACCTACACTTTCAGAAATAAGCCAATTGTGAATCAGCCAAGTATGTAATCAGCTGCCCAAAACATAGTCTGTTTCATGGCATGAAAAAGAATTCTATTATTATCACCAGAATTGTTTGTTATTCAAGGATCATCTCGGAAGAAGTTTAGAATAAATACGATGACAAAATCTCTAGAGAATACACTTTGTTGTTTGAATTTTTGCGCGTACGTCACAATCAAAAGCTGTATGAAGTAAATAAATTGAGCTTACTTTTGAACAGAGGCGTGTACTGGGAACCGTATTTTTTATATAATCAAACACTTGAGGTAGGACATACCCTAAATTTCACCGGCCACCACTGAGCACTTGTCAATGCTTAAAGGTAATAGTCCGGTAAAGGGGAATTTTAAATATCATTCGTACTTCAAGCCTGACTTTTTGACCAAATATTAGTTATAAGATGTACATCAAGTATCAATGATCGGTCTAGAGATTTTCGTTTTCTGTATTGCAACTGGAGCGAATCATTTCTTAAATGCAATTTTTTTTGGTGTGTCATTATTTTTCAATCTCAATAATTTTTTGCTTCTAATACTAGAAATACTATTATTTAATCCAATGCAATCTGGCTTCTAGATTGAGCAGTTGTTTTAATAGTTACTGCTGAAGGTCACGCAGCAATTGCCGGACTGACGGAGAGGGAAATCCCTCTCTCTGTCCTGAAGGTGAGAGAAGCGAAAGATCAGCTAAGGTTGGAAGGGAATTACACTCTCACTCTTCCTAGTAGGGAGGAGTGGAGTGAAGGAAGAATTGATTTCCGCCCGGACTCTCTGGTGTGTTATACAGACGGATCTCGGCTGGCCACTAGATCGTCTTCCGGGGCGGGAATATATCTGGAAGGCAAAGACGTACAGGAGAGCTTTGCTCTAGGCTCGTACACCACGGTCTTCCAGGCAGAGGTTTACGCCATCCTAGCGGTGGCAGGTAGGGTTGAGGTTAGGAATGGGGCGGAACAGATAATATATATCTGCTCCGACAGCCAGGCTGCTCTAAAGGCGGTGTGCTCCCCCAGGACGAGATCAGCTCTCGTCCAGGAGTGTGGGGATGTCCTAGAAGAGCTGGCCAGGCATAAACAAGTGAGACTGGTATGGGTCCCGGGACATATGGGAGTTCCAGGCAACGAGAAGGCCGATGAATTGGCTAGACTCGGAGCCGAGGAACCCTGTCACGGGCCTGAGCCTATGTTAGGTATTTCAAGAAGGCAGGTCACAACGGCCCTCAATGAGTGGGCCCACGAGACACTGACGACGCACTGGAGGACCAACAGGGCCTGCAGGCAAACCCGAGATTTTGTGACGGGGCCGAACAAATCGAGATCGGCTTAGTTGCTGGGACGGAGTCGTAAAACTCTGAATCTCTTAATCGGTGTTCTGACAGGCCACTGCAGACTTACGAGGCATCTATCATTGATAGGTATTGAGGAAGACCCTACATGTCCAAGATGCAGGAGTGATGAAGAGACATCTTACCACTTCCTGGGACAATGTGAAGCGTTTGGGCGCCTGAGACACAGTATCTTCGGTTCTGAGGCGCTTCTAAGGGAGGAGACGAGCTCCCCCACAATGAGTGACATCCTGACCTTCATCAGAAGGTCGGAAAGATTCGATGAGGGAGCAAGAGAAGCACATGGCTGAGGGGACAGCTGGGGGTTGGTAAAAAAGGGCCCGTCTGTGGCCTACTTGCCAGGCGTCAGCCTCCCCCACCATTACCATTACCATTACTGCGTATTTGATTTATTATCTACCTAAAATTTTTACCTAGCGCATTTAGATAAGATTGACAGTATAAAATACAAGAAACTATAGGTATTTGTTATTGTTATCATATTAGGCATGAAAGAATGCTTATGTAATTCCCAATAATTATTTTATTATTTTTTTCTAGAAAAGATTAATAGTCCCATTACACTAATGTAAGATTTATTTAAATGCACAATAAAATATTTAACACTGAAAGAACATTTACTAATACTGTAAAGACAGAGTAGCTAGATTTACATAAAATTAAAATTATCTAGTACATTCTAATATTTTCTAAATTGACCATTAACTGATTCATATAAACAAACATTTGGTCTGATAATAGTGATAACTGATAACTGATTATTAAAGTAACGTAATTATGCTGTATAACCTGCATGCAAAGCTATAAATCCCTGTGAATATATAATTGTGCATATCTAGTTCTCGTTTTATTAACATTTGTTTTTAATGTTTATTAGTTCCAACACGCAGGAAAATAATATACACAAAAAAATTGTAAGCGTGTTTTGATTCAAATATATGATTCGTGTATATGAATGAAATTAAGATATTTATTAAATTATTATGTATTTACATTAATTAATAGAAACACAATTTGTAGGTTTTGATTAAAATTAATTGATTAGTTGATTAAGTCGACCTTTTTTTGGTGAAAATCCATGTTAACATTGAACGAAATAAAAGTCCAATAAGATTATAAAAATAATTTTGGACAAATTATAACTGAACAAGATACACAATTAATTAAAAATTAAGTTAATTAAATATTAATAAAAAAATAAAAAAACGACAACAATTAATTAAAAAAAGTTTAATAGTGGTGAAGAATTAGTTTCAAGCTGATCATTTTATATTATGTCTGAATTTTTTAGTGTATTAATTTCCAAAGACTCTAATAGTTAACTTTTTTATTTTCTAGATGCATAATCTCAAAATTCTCATTAAAACTAGTTTTTCTTCTAAAATATTATTAACGTGAGTGGAATCTTCTATACTATTTGTAAAACATCTCTGTGTTCTGACATCCTTTTCTTAAAATTTCTTCCAGTTTGTCCAATGTAAACTTTGGGACAAAAATCACAGGTAAGCTTATAAGTTACAGGTTTATTTTCTTTTTTTTATTGTACCTTTGTCATGAATAATTAATTAACCAAAAGTGTTATTTACTTTATAGGCAATGTTAATTTTATTTCCTCAATTTTTTTCTGCAGCCATCACATGCCGTGGAGATGGTTCAGCTTGTGCAGTAAACAGAACAGTGGTTATCATATTTAAGTTTAATTGTTTAAGGTGTAAACATGGAGCTTGCATTAGCTGCTTTTATTACTTTTACCCTCAAAATGAGATGCTTTCTCCTTCCACACATTACCTTTCGCAATAACATCCTTATAGTCTTTATTTGAAACATCATAGAAGTAATTATGAAATGACACCAGTTCAATTAAGATCATGTTTTCGTTAAGCGCAAATCATCTTTATTTTTTTTAAACAGAAGTATATACACAAAAACATGTGCCTTTCGCAACGACGGCTGCAGCTCGACTGGTCTAATAGCTGTTGATGCAGACGACGGAAGTGGCAACTAACGCGTTAGTGGAAGCACTCCCAAGCAAATTCATTATAGCAGTCACTGCGACGGCTGCAGCCATCGCAGCATGCATCCGCTTCACGCATCGGTCGCACAAGCGAAACCAAGGCTTTAGTATATCTTCTAAAAATCGTCATCTTAGTCGTAATTTTTATTCTGTTATAAATGGGTAAATGAACCAATCTTTATATAGCGTGGTATAATTTTAAATGGCGAAACTCCTACCAATTATAGAATAAGTTATTCTGAACAAGAAAATTGTTGTCCTAAAACGCTTCATATTGAGCATAGATGGAGCTAAAAAATGTTTGCAAAATACAGTTTTAGCCATAGATATGATCAATTCAAAATATCCGTTTTAAAACTGATCTCTTGCAATTACATGGTTACAGAGATAGGCTCATTATTCAGTATAACAAAAAGTTAATGACGCAAATCTTGCTCTATTTTTGTAGCTAGAAATAAAATCGGTGTATCTTTAACTTAATGACTGATAATAATTATTAGGTAGTGGAAATACCTGCCATTAATGGCAATTTCCATTGATTGCACTAGAGCGCACTGAGTGTATCTTGGTCTTATTTTAAGGCATAATGATAGAAAAGGACAGAGATACATTCAGTGCTCAGTACACGAAAATCACCATAACATTGGTAGCTGTTAAAACATTTTATGTCAAGGTGACACTGACAGTTGTTGCTGAGAAAAAAATGTTTTGTCAAACTAACACTGACAGTTGTTACTGTCAAAGTTGAACTATCAAGAGCAGCGTCGATCTTAATACGAGTATCGCCACAAAATGAGGCTGCCAGATTAGACATTGCTGTCCAAATTAAGCGTAGCTTTCAAAACTGGCGTGGCAGTTCTAACTTCCTTGTAGGTTAGGATTCTCTGACACGTCACTAAGCGTCAAAGTCCAATCGCTGGATAAGATATCAGACGTTGACTACTTCTGTATCGATACTTTCGAAGTTTGAAATACTTGACACCAGCTGACATCAAAGTTGACCTATGTTAGATTAGAAAATCTAAAGGGCAGAAGACCTGAAGAATAATCTCTAGGAGTCTATGAAAGTTCTTTTACAATGAAAATTAACAATAAATGTCAGAAGGACCACAGTAAAACAAGTTTGCTTTGAGGTTAGAATAATTCAAATTGAACAAGTCTCAAATTAAATTGATATGCGAGATTATGAAATTCTTTAGGGCCAAACGGCCTTCAAGTTAAAAAATTTAAGTTTTACTTAAAAAGTGATCGCTTTAAAAAAATTATCCTTTTGACTGGACAGAAAATCGCTAGATCTTTAGAACATTAAGTTTTGGTACAAAACTTACGCGTCTTTTTCAGGTTTTGGTTGGCTAACCAAGGAAGATTGACGATGACCTCTCTAGTTTCCTTATCGATTTTATTTATAACTTCGATAAATTGTATTATAATCGCGTATACTTGCGTTACCCCTTTTGTCACATTTTAAAAGCGTTCTACTACGAAACTTGCGATAAGTCACCTTGACTTGTCACGCCGTAGAAAATTAATCTGCCTGACGCGTCTGAGGTCACTAAAGAAACTTTTAACCAAAGATAGTCTCCGACTGATTGCATTTGTTCTTACCATTGTATGACGTTTCCATTTGAAATTTAATTTATTTAGTCTTGCTCTCAACTTGCTAAAATTACATCGAGTGTGACTTCGATATCTCGAGTGGATCTCTCCGCGCTCATTTTTTGGTCTAACTTTCCCGAAATCCTTCAAAGTCTTCTCGGTTGTAACACCGTCGCGGCGTTTCGTTATCGTGCAAATTTCCCAGATAGGTTTTTTTCTAACAATTCATCATCTTCCTTTACCATCCCTCCGAAGACGTCATTCCATGGCGAGAATTGACTTTTTTACTTTTCCTGGTTTTTCTTTTCCCAGACGACGATACTCATTTTGATCAGAAGAAATTTTTTTCCAATATCAAATTCCAAAGTACATTGAAGTGTATTCCTCTTATAGAAATCAAGAGACCTCTTTTGAACCCAAAGAAATTTCAATTTGACAGATCAATTTATCCCTTTTATCTGTAAACTTTTTTAATTATTTCTATACCACCTTCTAACCTTTTCTTTTTTATATTTTTAAGTACGCGTCATGATGGTTAATTAAGAAATAAACTCTTCATATAAAAAGTTTTTTTTTTTTTTTTAAATTGAATTACTAGTTCCAATAACACAAATAAACATCGTAGATATAAATTGGTGTGAGATTAAATAAGAGTTCCGTAGTGCAGTTTAATGGAACCCAAGAATTTACTTGACTTTATTTTATTCGCTATTACAAAGGAGAGACTCTGCCCCTTACTGTTCTGCTTCATCTTCTCCCACGAGCATCGAGTTCGGAAATAGCACTCTTAATGCAGTTTTCGAAAAAAATATTGTTTGTATTTCGAACGTGGTGCTTTTGCGTTCTCTCAATTTCTAACGAAAAAGTAGCATTTCGTATTCTAGATACAAAAGTAACGATGATATTATTTTGGGCTGATGTTCCCAGTGTTTGTATGGTCGCTCGCAAATAATAGAGGCGTTTTTTTCTAATTTTGATTGTAAACATCGTGTGCACTCCAGAGTTATATTCTTGGTATACCTACTTGTACTACTTGAAAAATATTACAATAATTATTGCACCACAATTCACAAAACACTTACCTACAGAATAAAAACAATATAGTGAAAGTTACTTTTTGCAATAGTGTACCGATTTTAACACAAATGATGAATAACGGTCCCTAGTCTAAACAACTTTAATCCTTTGCGCATTTTTATCTCTGCCATGATATGTTTGTCAAGTAGTACTACTTAACAAACATTACAAGTTACAGAAATGAGCAAGGCGCCAATACAACAATTTTCTAAAAGTTACTTTTTACAATAGTGTACCGCAGTATGGCGGTTGGTGAAATTTTTGTTAGTCATATCTTAGTATTGGAGCATGGGACCCAAGCAGTACTTTAAGGCATAACTATCAACACTAAGTGAAGCTAGTTTTAGAATTTTAGATCTACTTTCAATTAGTCTTACTAAATTTAGTAATAAGAAACCTGACATGGTGACATATAACTTGAAAGATCACGTTGTTATATTTCAAGATAGAGGTCCATACATTCACCTGTTATCACTGGCGGTTCTTCTATAGGGTCATTTGGTCAATAACCTCCCACATACAAATAAAAAATAGAGCTATTCATTTTCTGAAGTTTAAAAATATATAATACATATATTTTTAATATTCTTAAAAAAATATATTAGTTTCTAGTTCATTCTATGCACAATACTATTCAAATATCTAGATCGCAGGATTTCGTATCCCCTTCGAGCACCGAGCCTCTACATTCATATTTATTACATTTTTCATTTATAGAATTTAAAAATTTTGGGTCAATCCACAATTTGTCCTCAAAGCTAGCTACGGACCGAATTTACAATGAATTAAAGTGAAATAGACTTATGCGCGAATCGTCAGAAAGCAAAAGAGACAGAAAACACTGGCGGGGACAATGTCCCTGACACATTTTACGGAAACGGTAACACACGAACACAGAGGTATGTAATCTGTTCGCACGAAGTTCAGTACAGCAGTCTTAATGCTGACTAGGTACGCGTTGGTCGGTAAATTCTGTCGCGTTGTTTTTAATGTTTTTATTTGTGAACATTTTATTAGTAAATCTCTACTTGTCGAGAAATTAAGTAAAGCAGTGTTTTTGGTGTTTACTATTAAATATTAGTGTTGTACAAAATATATTAAAACTGAAAGATGGACATAAGTTGGGTTATGAAGACCGAGTGAAAATCAAAGATGGTGGCCGTCCAAAACCTATTATGACGATAAAGCAAACATCTCTTGATAAGAAAAAACAAGTTAATAGGTATTTTCGAAATTCAATGTACGATTTATCCGAGTGGATTTGCAGATGCGAGTTAAACAATGCATTTTTTGTTTCCCATGCCTGTTATTTGGTGATGATCTTGATCCTATATGGTCCAAAATAGGTGTAACTGACTTGAAACATTTAAAAATAAAAGTACAGAAACATTCGCTCGCATCAAGTCATATGAATAACTGTTGTAGTCTAGCAACACTTGGTGCAGTTGATATTAGAATGCAGTTAGACAGTGCCTATAGAAAAAGTTTAAAAGCTTACAACGAAAACGTTTCTAAAAATAGATATATTTTAAATAAAATAATAGACTGTGTTATTATTCTGTGGAGCTTTTGAGCTAGCACTACGCGGACATGATGAAACTGAGTCCTCTGATAACCCGGGAATATTTCGAGGTCTAGTATATTTTGTAAGTAAGTAAGTAAATTTAATTTTACAAAAAGCAACAAGTCCGGATAAAAGCATAATTTTTTTTTTTGCTAATTTACATAGCTTGTCTTCATTCTATGGAAAATCGCCAAAAAGAACAGCCGTGTTAGATAATGTTGTTAAGGTGAGATTACCTAAAGCGGCTCTAACACGATGGAATTTTAATACAAAGTGCATAGAGACTGTTTATACCTATCGACAGAATTATAGATTGTTTAGACAAAATCATTGATAATGAATCAGAAAACAACACTCTAAACCAAACTATTGGTTTAAAAAACTACTTACAAAATGAACATTTTCTTTACTGGTTAAATTTTTTTCATTTAGTTATGCCTCATTGTGATATATTGTTCAATCAATTACAAAAATGTAATATCGATGCCATAACAGTAAATAAGTGTATTGGTGTTTTTAATAGTAAAATTGAAGACATCAGAAATAAAATTTTGAATAACTATTTGGAGGAGACATCCATGCAGTCTGCCCAGTGATGTAAAACGGAAGAATCAAAAAGGAGAATTTCATTAGAAGTTTGTGATATAATTACATCTGAGATCAAAAACAGGTTTGGCTTCAGTAATCATTTAGCAGTGTCTCAGTTATTTCACGCAGACCGATTTAAAGATTATAAAAAAAAGCTTTCCTCAAGATATGTTTCAATTAGTTAAAACGGAGTATCCAGTCATAAATCATTTGAAACTTAAAACCGAATTAGAAGTATTATATAGCCGAGAAGATTTTTCCAATAGTGAAGGTAGTGTAGTTGCTTTGTTACAGCTTTTTATTAACGATAATTTGTGCAATACTTTTTCTGAAAGTGTCAAACTGTTAAAAATCTTGTGTACCCTATGACTACCGTCGAAAGTGAACGTTGTTTTCCACCTTAAAAAGAATAAAGATATTTTTAAGAAATACCATGGGTCAGGAGAGGTTATCTTCTTTAGCTATGCTTACCATAGAAAGGGCATTAATAAAGAAGATAAAAGACTTTAATGAAAAAGTAGTTGACCACTTTGCATCTCAAAAAGACCGGAGGATCGACTTGGAATTTAAATCACTTTTAAAGGTAGGTAATACAGTAAACTTTCCTAATTGACCTCCCTATCTCTTGACCCACGAACCGCTACTGCCTGTTATTAATCTATGAACATATGATATATCTGAGACTGATTAATTTGTTTTAATTTTTTATTTTACATAAGTTTTTTAAAGTTATTTTTGTTGTTTGGCTGTTTATTACTTTTAAATATGGATAAATCTTTATATATTTGTATTTTAACGTATTTTATCTTTACAATTTTAACCTCATAATTGTCAATTTTTACTTCTATTTATTTTCTTTTAATGTTTTCAAAAAAAAAAAATAATTTTGTTACCTGAAGATGTGGTAATACGTTTAATATAAATACCACGAAACCGGTAGCTTAAATAAAGAGTTTGTGAGAAAAGGACCTATTATTTACACCACCAATAATCCTACTAAGAAAAAGTTTTGCAGAGAAAAGATTGCTATTGAAATTTGCGGAAAAAAGTTGCAAACATTGTGGACTCCCAGGTTATTTTTTAGGCAATTTGTAAAATATTTGCAAAATATTTTTTTTCACAATCAGGTGGAAAATACCAATATTGCCAGATTTTAAATTTCATAAAAAAATAGTACTTTTTTATAAAATTACTACACCTTTTTGAAATTTACACAATGAAAAATGAATCTAAAATAGAATTTCAAAACGATGTAACTTTCCACCTGATTCTAAAAAAAAAAATTGTTTTGCAAATATTTTACAAATTGTCTAAAAAATAATCTGGGGCACACAATTTTTGTAACTTTTTTTTGACAAATTTTAAACGCAAATTTTTCTGTGTAAAAGTTCTTCATTTGGTCTTCATAATTATACCTCAAAGTACTGTTTAGGTTTCAAGCGTCAATACTGAGATTGACAACCTAAATTTCACCAACCGCCACTGGTGTATCGATATAAACGCTAATACATACGTTATGCGAATGACGGTCCCCATTCTAAACAACCTAACTCCTTGTGCATCTTTATCTCACTGCCATGATATGTTCGTCAAGTAGTATTTATGATTGGAGGTCGGATCCATGGGGTACATGACGTCAATATCAGAGGCGGATCCATGAGAGAGTAATACCACAGTTATGTAAACGCTCATGCAAATATGATAAACAAATTATTACCTTACAAATTTGACTGGTTACTAATATTTACGGTATCCAAAATACCGGAGGATTTAATATTTCACAAGACATACTGCACAACGGCCAATGCCGCGATACTACAAGAATTCTCTATAATTATGCTCTTGTTCCACTGGAGTTAAAACAACTTAATAACAACTGTTCCATGTGGTCTGGAATTAAATTGTGACGTTTACTACTTAATATCCACTTATATGCATATGAAGTTCTTCACAGAGGGCATGTTTATATTAGATTCTCTTCCTGTAAAAAGTTTCACAAATCGACATATAGTGCGAAACCCAGGATAGCAATCCCTAACAGTTTCGACAATAAGATGGAGCAAACGTGCCAAACATGTCACATGAACTAAATTATATATGTTTTTTTGGCGTTGTGCAGCCGCCTTTATATACACCACTGCGTCCGTAACAAACAGCAAAACACGTCCTTTGTTGCTTTCAAAGTTCTCGCCCCAAAGTATTCTAAACCTGCTGTCGACGCATTGACATATTGTTGCTGCATTTGTGCGTTCCAATACTCTGGATGATATTAAATCAACTCGAATTGGGACAGACTCATCCACCCCACCAAGCAAAACGTTTGCAACCTTTCGGCCTCTACCATCAGTGGTTTCTTCGACACTAATGTTCCGTTCAAAAACGTCACTGTCCGGAATATAATGATAAATAAACAATAACCTCCAAATATCTATCTGGTTCCCAATTGTTTATAATAGAGTATTTTTAGTAGGTGAAGAATTTCTGTTTAACCTTTGGTCGATCTCATATTTATTAAGGAATTATTATGTTTACCATCTAAGTTAATAGTATCTTGTACATATTTACGTTATCCAATATTGTTGTTTATTATTTAAGTACTTTTTTTGTAATAACAGTCCCCAAAGTTAACGCTTTCACACTGAAAGAAAATATAATTAGAAATAGGTGTCACATAAAATATGCAATCATTTATTACTTTATTAGATAAATATTCAATATTTACGTCGATATTAATTAAATCGCAACAAGTTGGGAACAGCTGTTTCATAGTTTTCCTTTCAGAAGGGTTGCGACTGCCTTTGGTTGGTTTGACCGTCGGCTACTATTGTTAAAGTTTTCTGTCTCATAAACTTCCCTGCTGCCTACCAGTAGGGAGACAACTTATCATACCGCTCATAGATGGCGTTACGATCTGCTTTTGGGAATAATTAATTTAAATCTCATTGTGTAATTCATGTGTTATTTGGTACTATTAGACTATTCTTATAGTAGAATTTAATCATTAAATATTATTTGTGATATATTATGAATTTATTTTAGTTACTTTCATATCTTATTTTATAAAGTTTGATTTTTTGTATCAAACTGGTTTATCTCCTCGACAGAGACAGGATGGTATGCCATTTTAATAATCAATTTGTACCGGCAACACCTATTGGCAGACAATCGATAACATCAATCAGTAACAACTTTTGAAATGTTATCTTAATATACTAGAGTAGTGAATAACCATCAGGTAATAATAATAGTTTTAAATGATTTATTTTTCTTGCAAATTCTCTTCAAGATGTATGTTTTTAAGGAAAAGTTAATAATTAATTTTTCTAATTTTTTTGTGAAGATGTGACACATGTTCTAATAATATGTTTCTATTTATTCCTTTCTTAAATACATAGTCTGAAGCCGGCAAGTTCATCAGGAACTTTAAAATTCATCATTAACTTACAAGTTCATCAGGAACTTTAAAATTCATCATTCATCTACAAATTCATCATTAACTTACAAGTTCATCAGGAACTTTAAAATTCATCATTAACTTACAAGTTCGCAGGAACTTACAACATTCATCATTAACTTACAAGTTCATCAGGAACTTTAACATTCAACATTAACATCACATTGATCATTAACTTAGAAGTTCATCAGGAACTTTAAAATTCATCATTAACTTACAAGTTCATCAGAAACTTTAACATTCATCATTAACTTACAAATTCATCCTTAACTTTAAAATTCATCATTAACTTACAAGTTCAATAGGAACTTTAAAATTCATTATTAACTTACAAGTTCGCAGAAACTTACAACATTCATCATTAACTTACAAGTTCATCAGGAACTTTAACATTCAGCATTAACATCACATTGATCATTAATTTACAAGTTCATCAGGAACTCTAAAATTCATCATTAACATCAAATTCATCATCCTAACAAAAATTCATCATTAACTTACAAGTTCATCAGGAACTTTAAAATTCATCATTAACTTACAAATTCATCATTAACATCAAATTTATATTTCGCACTCTTCCAATTTCATTTGGATATTAATATTTGCAAGATGGCAAATTAAAAAGTCACGATTCTTGGATCCAGAGGATTAGTTCCGTGGATGTTTTATTTGGATGACCAGAATTCATCTGTAACTGCAACGTGATATGCGCTCCACAATTTTGAGCAACGTTTCATTTCATCGGTAGACTATGTATTAAGAAACTAGGTGTCCATACCAGACGAGAAAACGTTAACTTCAAGACTCACGCTACCATTTCTATCCCAGGTCAGCCTTCGCTGGAGTGTGGCAAGTTATTTTCTTTTTGATTGTGTTCGGTGAACGAGTTTCACCCATTCGTAATAAATTCTTTTATATATTTTTGTTGGTAATTCTAAATTACCATTTTTCCCATATTTTGCTGTTGATTTAATAAATACTTAATTTTATTAATTAATTTTTTTATTCTATCTCTACCTTAGACAGAAATTCTGTAGGTTCTGAGTTGGGGGGATGAAAAAGTAATCACTGGTAAAACTGCAGATGGCGCCCTTAAAATAAAAATATTTTTTTATATTACTTATTCATCCTCGCCTACTACTCGTTGATAAAATTATTTAAAGTGGATAATAGTGAATCAAAGTCCTAGGAAACAAGAAACGCACGGCCCTTGCCTCCCAAAAACCCAGCTAGCCGCAGGCACAGGAAATTTCTTCGCTTTCCTTGTCAATAAGAATAGTTCTTATTAACAGGTAAAGTGAAGGCTTTTCCATATATACCTGATTTGGTTTCCTCTTGTATTAAGAGTCATCCTAATACAGGGCGAAACTAAAATCACGGTACCACGGGGGTTCCCCGGTAACACTAACCCAGATATGTTTCTCATGCAACTCAGAATAGAATTTTGTCGCACACTGTCGGCAAATAATTTTTTTCGTACTCTTGACCGCACTGGCACATTAACACCATAGTATTTGCCACTAATACAGTTTTGTAGAAATTTTCTAAACTCGGGATGGTTTGTTCCATGGAATTTTACACCTTAACATCATTTGCACTAAATCTAAATTAAAAGGATTTTTTTTCTATCACTGACACTAATATCACCACGTACAAGTGTTTTATGTTTTTCGCTGTTCACATGCCATACAACATGCGTTTTACCTTTCCACGATAGTATCTGGTCACAAATTGTGCATCTTAGTTCGGTACCATCAAATTCTAGTTCCGGAAAGTCGTTTATCCAACGCTTTACAGTAGCTCAAGATAGAAGCTTCCTCGACATTGGCACATATAATACTCCCGAGAAATGAGTTAGTTTATCGATAAAATATGATGCTCGCTCAATAGTTACATTCCAACTGAATTACGGAGATTCAAACAGGTGACTGCGGGGTGGAATGGACACGTGATTTCTGATTTTTACTTCGACGTACCTATTAACTATTATTTGACTTATAAACGTTTATTGTCTTGCTTATTCCTTTGCATTTCACTGTCTTTGCATGAATCTGTTTTATTTAAAAAATTGAACGGTATTATTATAATTACTTTAATTACCATTAGTTAAATAATAGTACTATTAATTACCTATTTATTGTAGGAGTTTATTATTAGTTTCAAAAAGCCACATTGCCTGCTATTAGGTGAAAAATGCTGTGCTTACATTCAGTTCGTCAATGGAATGTACTCCGCGGATCCCAACTATACTTATGATTAAGAACCTCCAATGTTATTAGAATTTATTGTTCACCTCAAATGCGAAATTGTCTACAGCTCTAGCGAATCCACTGTAACTAGATATGGTCCATTTTCAGTATGGAGAATTCTATGCTGGAATTTGGTGTTCTTTAAATTATGTACAAAATTTTATTATATTAGGCTCAAAAGAAACAGTTGACAGATCAGGATGCTAAATAGATTTAGGTGCAAATTCTTTTTTTAAATAAGCTGATATGGTTTTAACATGAACCCCCTTGTAAAAACTTTGATGTGGAAATACGTTTTTTACACTTTTAAGGTAATTTGAAATTAACATATTTTCCATCAATTCAAGAAAGATCAATTCGATAGGCAGCTACTAAAATAAACTAAAGCTTACTTTTAACTTCCATTTCCATTGTTGTAAAATGTCAAATTAATAGAAGCTCCGATAAAAATTCAATCACTTTGTACCCTCACATTATATTGCCTTTCAGTTTCCATTAGTTTCTCGACGAAAATCCCAAATAGAAAGTAAACAAAAAATTGAATACCACTTTTAAAATGTTAAAATATAAAATAGAAATGTAGAATCAAAAGACCAAAATGGCTTATTTTCAAACCTCGCTTGAAACAGTATTATGTAAATATTTACAAAGAAATAATATATTTCCAAGGGTGTTTAAAGAAAAAAGTGTATTGTTCAAGTCGCCAATATTCAATGAAATGTACTCATTAATGATATACGGAGGTTAAATACCTATTTAATATTTTGGACATATTTGACGTTAACAGCTTTGAGATGAAGATAATTTGAAAAAGACAAAGTATTTTAGAATAGTAGATATTAGAGTAACATAATATTAACTAAAAAATAGTCATTAATAAGTTCTATACTCACATCAAATTTTATCAACATTTCTTAAGTAATATTATAAAAGGTATTTTTTATTGGATTGTATTGAAAAGTAATGTTTTTTTGTTCAAATATCTGGACGAAAAGATCACCTATTTAAAACAGATATTATTTTTGTTGTGGTCACTACGCGACTGCTTTCCCCGCCGAAAAGTACTTTTCGTCATAGGACGAAAAATACTGTTTGGTAAAGAATTCGGTTATTGCACTAAATCAAAATTTTTGTAGAATCTGTGTTAAACAATAACATCGTCTTAAAAAATCATTAGAAATAGGTGGTATATTTCTTTGTTAAGGTCTAATAAACGGTACAGGTCTTCTTATTTGTTAAAATGGTGTTGGTTGAACATTTCTAAGTGGAAATTGAATATTTTTTCTTATATATATTCTTCGTTTATTATGTTAATACCTTCTTCTATGGTTTTAGGATTTATGCAACGTACAACAAGGCTATATGGTTGTCATAAATGTTTTTTGTCAAGTTATTATACATTTTAATTTTTTCTCGTCTCATATATTCGTTAGCTTCTGTGGTATTTATTCTTGACAGGCTGTTTAAATCTTGACATCTTTCTCCAAATTTCAGAGCAGTTTAGTTGTGTTCTTGTTCTGCTAGCATAAGGTATCGAATAAGTGCATCTTCGTCATGTAGATCTCCAAAAGTAAATTGAATTGCTTCTTTTAGGTCAGGCCAGGTTACATTATTTCTAACAGAAATTAATTGTGCTGCTCTACCAACAGGTTTGCTTCTAACGTGTGCCATAAGAAATGAATTAAAAACATGGTCATCTGCTCGTCAGTGCTTCTAGTACATTTTCACATGCCAGAATAAAGTTTGAAATGATGACAGGGTTTCCATCGAATCTTGGTATTGTTTCTAGTTGATCTCTGATTGTTGGTTGTGGTAATGATTGTGGTTGTGGTTGAGCCATTTTTGATTTATTTTTCGTAGTTGTGGTTATTTTTAAATTTGATAATTGTTTTAATAAGTTATCAATTTTATTTATTATGTGCAGACGTACGGACAAATATAATATACAGTTTGCTGTTCGATTGGGAGGTTGAAACTTATTTAGAATAAGAATATATGGAAAAAGTCGAGAGTAAAGTGGATCTCTCTTTTGAAAATAACGTGTATGCGGCTCAAGGGAAAAATAAATAGAACAAAAATTAGGTTTAATTTTTAAAAGCAGGAATGAGCAAAAGTAGGTACTTACAATAATAGCAAACTTAAAGCTGTTTTCATTTTTTTGAAACGTTGGCGAGGGGAAGTCTAACGATATGAGTGACAGTTCTAGCTATGTAGAAACCGTAGCCTGCCTCATATATCCTTCCGTTTTTTTGCTCGCTTGGGTTCCTTAGATGACTCTGGGGATGAGTAGGTTGATGATGATCCTGATGAATGGAATTGGACGGACTGTAAAAATATAAAATTTGTAAAAATTGAATGTTTTTTGAATCTTCTTTCTTTTCTTGACATTTCTCGAGATTTTCTTCTTAATTAAGGATTACTTCTCGCTATCATCGGATATGATTGTCTTCGGATACTACTTCAGCAAATGGTTAAAACCAACATTTTATTTTATTTTCGAAAGAAAACTCTTCTACAGCATCCCACTTTTGACACCAGTTACGTTGATGGCCGTAACAATCGAATTTTTAAAAATAATTACAAATTTTAAAACTGGAGAAAACCAGCAATAATAAACGTAAAATGATTTTAAAATGCGCCTTTATTACAAGCGAATATAATAATAAGTGTGTTTTTAATCTACTGTAACCTATATTTATAGGTTTTGTTATTGTTGCTGCGTCGGCATCCCCTTATCCAATTGATAAGAGGGTAATTGGTGTAACTCACGGTACCAAAACATTGTATTAGCATTTAAGAGGGTTAGAAGTGGTCGTCTAAGAAAAAGCCAAAGCAGCTCAAGACTGCTACATTTGTCTGACTATCAATGAAGAGACAGAGATGCTGTGTGTATCGATAGAAACGATTCGAAAGCATTTGAGGGATCAACATATTATAACGCTTCAGAAGTTCTTTGGTTGTAAATCATAAACGAGCGAGAATGGAATGGGCGTTCTGTCTTATTCACCGACGAAATTCTAGTTAGTGATTTTAAGATGATCACAGAATGGACTAGGCCAGGGGTAGCCAGAAATCGCCGTCAAGTTCATGCAATCTACCCTTATGGCATGGTGTGGCGTGGCATATATTTCTATGTAAAATCTGCGAAAACGATGTTAAAAATATCATAAAAAAACATAATTATTCAATTTTATGGCGGGATCCGGTGACAAATTTTTTCTTGGATAATAATGCCCGTCCTCATTATGTAAGAATCGTTACCAATGCACTGCACGCCCACCGAGGTCACTAGAACTTAATCCCATTGTTAAATGTGGTATACGTTTAAAAAACCATATATGACCTTCAAGCACATCCACAAACAATAAGAGACTTGAAAACGATCATTCCAGAAGTTTGGGCCAATATCTCTAAGAATTACGTCAATAATCTCATTGCCAGTATTCCTAGATGAGGTCAAGCTGTGATTGAGCCAAATGGGGATATATCTTATTAAAACTGAAGAACTGATTTGCAACTGCAAACTAAACTTGTGTTTTTTTTTCAAGTTTCGTTATATTCTTGTAAATAGAATTGAAAATAGAATTGATTGTGCTCGATTTAATGAAAAATAAATAAAATTTTTCTTGTTGGTACTAGTTCCCAAACGACAATGTGTTGTAATGGTTAGGAATTCACTTGAGTCTCACATCTGTAAGTTAACGACGACATGGTAAAGTTTGCACGAAAAACAGACATGTATGTTTGGTTGCATACATGGGTTTCATTAAATCAAATTGCCAAATTTAAATACCGGAAATTGAATAGAACACACATTGTTCTAAATGGTTAAAACTTTCATTAACACCCTGTACAGCATGAAATAATGGTTTATAGCTTTTATCTCAAGTACCAAGTTCCATGCCACAAGTCTACTCCACATTCCTAGTATTTTAGTTAAACTACCTCTCTACGCTGTTAATTCCTCTGGTGTGTCCTAAAACAAACTGAGGAGCAGACTTGCAAAACGCAGTTTGTCCAAAATTGTAAATTTTGAGGAATCGTAAAAAACTGGTGCTTGATAACGGCTTTAGTTACTGAGTTGCGGTTTGTACTAAAAAATCAAGAAAAAATAGTAAGAGTTATTACTAGATTCGCAGACAGGAAAACGCGAAAATAGTTATTTTATTTAAAAAAAAGAGCTGGACAAAATGCTATTTGCATGTTCCTAGTGGACTAAAAGCATTTTGATTGTCGCGCAAACAGATTTTTGCATATGAAAATGAAAAAAAACATGTTTTCAATAACCAGTATCTTTATTTTTATTTTTTATAAACTTTAAATAAAATTTACTTCCTCTATGTCGTTACACTCACATTCTTCATTTTCTTCAACAACCGTTTCTCCATCTTCACAGTACTCTGCAAAAATTGGACCTAACCATTCCAACTCTGGATCATTGATCCAGTTTTCTCCAGATAATGATTCCAGTAATTTTTTTAAACTGTCTATTTTTTTCTTCTTTATCTTATGACCCAAAGGTAGCTCCGGTAACTCTACTTGGTCGAATCGTGCACGTGGTTTTAGTAGCGATTGGAACTTTTTTGTCTCATCTGAATTGCAATATAGTACTTCACTTTTTATCAAAATATTGTTGGTGGTAACTTTTTTTTAATAAAAAGTCTTCGACAAGAACTTATGCCAATCACTTTTTTGAGCCACAACAACAAATTTTTGACATCAAACAAATTCCAGTCTAATCCAAGTTTTCGTACCTCGCCCACTTTGGTGTAGTGATCCCAATATGCATCTGGAGTTTTAATTATACTGTGAGACCTTAATATTTTTTCAATGCGCCCAAAGATACGATCGGCGGGAAGATAGGAATGACCTCTGATTGGAAATATAATTTCTATTTCCTTTACATTATTTTCACCTGACAACTTATGGAGCCACCACATCAAAGCATGTACGATGTGACTATTTTTGTTTTGGCCCCCACAGCCATCTGTAAAAAAACGGATTTTCGTCACATTTTCAGGAAATTGAGCTTTTTTTCAAAAAAATCAATAACAGCGGATGATGTCTCAGTAGACCCCCCTAGCTGCTTGGTGCTCCATCCACGTGTAGAATATTGGTTCCTGACAATTAAGTTTGGTAATGCAAAAAAAATATATTGACAGCTGTTGAGCGTAAAATGCCTCCTGGATAGGTACCTTTGGTAATACTTGAACTTGCTGTAAATCAAAGCAATATGAAATTGCATTTGGTTCTTCAGCTTTCATTAGCTTATAGAATTGTGATGCACGAAATTTGTGTACTTTAAGTTCAGTGGATATTTTCTGTTTTTCAGAAGGGCTTTGAGACATACTTATTTTGGTTTGTGTTCTTACGCAGTAGCTACAAACATCAGTAGCAGGACTGCCGAATCCTATATTAAAATGTTTATTAAATACCCGGCTGAAATACTTGTAATTTACTTTTAAAATGTTCGGTGCATCTTTGTTATATAAATTCCAAAGTATACAAATGTTGTACTCAGAAGATACATAGATCCTTCGAGACTTCTTCCTTCCATAGTGACTCTCTTTTCCTTGTAATTGACTAATAAACGATTTCACAGCATCCAATTTTTCTGCAAACTTAAAAGCTCGTCTATCGTCTCCTCTTTTTTCTTTTATAACTTCTTCGCCATCCTGGATTTTTTTTACAAATTGTGTTAAGCCTCCTTTGACCAACGTTGTATACAGCCATTATAAACTTCTGACAAACTTGTAATTTTTGTCGATTGATGTATACCTGAAAAAAAATCTAATGAAACATACCTATTAACTGAAAAAAGCAACAGAACATCAAAAGCTTCAACACCCTGTATCTCTGTAACAAAGCATTTCCGGACACATGACAATAGGAAGTTTTTTTCGCATTATTAATGAAACGTCTTTATTAAATTTTAACTTACGTAATGTTTTATAGAAAAAGAGTGAGGTTTTCCTCCAGGTTTGCGACTTCTTTTTTCGTTTAGGCACATCTACCTTAATGTAGCTGGCTAAAATTCCATCTTGAATAACTTTATTGGGATTGTTGTAAAAAACTTCCCGTAGTTTAATTACATCATCTCGACCTACTTGCCTACATTGTAAGTTTGAATTCTTATGGTTACAAACTATATTGAATTGTAGTAAATCAGGATCATGGTTTGAATATCTGAAATAATCATAGAATCTATACATCAAAAATTTAAATTATCCATTTTATTCACACCTCACTTGTTTTTTTCTCTTTCTGGATGTTAAATTTACTGGTCGTTTCCGACTACCACGATCACTGTTACCAACAATGTGCTCACCATCAACAGATTCCATTTTTACTGAAAACGTTGTAAATAAGTCGCAAATAATCAAAACACACCATGCCCGCAAGTAAACTGAAACAACACTAACAGTAACCACCTGTTTACGGCTGGACTAACCGCGGTTTGTTCGTCTAGCGGACAAAATGCTATTCGTTTGTCTAATTTCGATGGACTAAATGCATTTTGCATGTCCAAGTGGTTTTCATTGTACATTTTAGGTAGGATATAATGCGATTTGAAAGCTCAATATTTTATGAAACGATAGCCAGTCAACTGAATATTGTAACGCCATCTTTAGTTGAAAACTTGAAAATTTGGACAAACTGCGTTTTGCAAGTCTGCTCTCCAACTAGTGTTGTACATATAATTTGTAAATATGTTGGGATTGTAATATTAACCTCTCATTCTTTCGGGTACTAGTTATATTTTCACATATTTAGTGTTTAGGATTTGAAACAGAAATAAAATAGATTAGGTTATAATTTAGATTAAAAATGATAAAGGTAAGTTTCAATAAGAAGATTGGTGGGTGAAAGCTCTTGAAATATTTCCTACCTATAGTTTTCAGATAATTCTGCACTTTTAAATAAGTGTAAATTAAGATTAAAATACATGTTGCTTTGATGTGGTTGGTTTAAAAAAAAGGGGTGATAAAAAAGGGGTAGTCATATTGAGATTTTGAATATTTCTGAGACTTCTCTCCTGATTTGTGAACGTGAAAATACCTAATAAGAGCTATGGTTTTTTCTCATTACCTATATAATTTACTTAAAATTCGATGTTATAAACTGTCTCAAAAACCTCCTGGGCATAATCCACCCTGCCCTGATATAGTTCGAGCCACCTGGTTAGCAAGAATTGCCTACTTTGAATCCATTACTGTGGGGAAATATTTCGAAAGCCACCATTGAGAAAAATTGCCAAAACCCAGCCAGCGCACTTTACAAGGTTTGCAACTGACCTGTGAATGTATTTGCTGGCCTGTGATTGTTCCTGTTTTCAACCTACTGTCAAGGGACCTATCAGCCCTAGCCTCCTCAGTTATGGAAATATAATCGTGCAAAGGACTTGATTAGGAGAACGTAAATCCATCTTTTTTACTGTTTTGCTATCACAGCCATCAGGGCATAGTTTCCTGGAGTAGACTGTCTGAAGACATCTGGAAGAGAAGCACTGGGCGATCCCAAATCCTAATTACCAGCTTAATCAAATTCATTTAGTTTTTTGACATTCTTATGAATTTTGTGTAAACCATAAAACAGCTATTCTTGTTTAGGATAACTACCTGAAATAAATAAGATAGTTCGAGTTTACAAAGGCCTACGGCTCGGTATCATAATCATTCCAATGCTTGCGTACCGGCTGGCACACTTTGTTTATTGTTATAATATATGATACGCTTTACTTTGGAAACAAGGTAAGAACACCACACTTACCGTTTCGCTTGGCGAGACGAGGAATGCCCCGACAGAGGGGCAAAACAAATTAACATCATTTTTGTCTCCACACGTAAATTTATAAATTAGTATCGTCTCTGTAATAAAACCATTAAGGATACGAATTACTCTGTCAATTGTAGAACTAAATTCAGGAACTGTTAGAAGTTCCGACGCATAAAGTTTTATGGTCGAAGGTTTCGACTAGTAAACTAGTAGGAGTACGTTCCGCCTATACCAAGTAGGAGCTGACTCTCTTGAAGGGGCTGATTTGATTTGTACTTGAAATTTTATTTAACTCTATTTATTACTATTTATGCTTTTTATTTATAGTGTTCACTCATCTACCTGAGGTTAAGTCATTGTTTTATATACGTTCTGTTTATTAAATATTTTAACAAAATGATAGGTGTGTGAAAATTATTGTACGCCTTATCTATCACTCCCTTCCTCGTCGATTTATATCGGCTGGCGTCCTAGCAATAGCTCAAATAAAATTTTCTAGCCATCAGTTAAGCAACTCAGAAAAGCGAGACGACATCTATCGAGTCAAACTCACGACCCGTCCCGGCTAAAGGAGCAGTCGCGCGTGGCGGTCATTTGGATTGACGCCTTTACCGTCACAGTATTTTCTCGCAATATCGTTAACTTTCTTAAAGCTACGGGTTCAATAATTATTCCCCAAAAATATGGTCACATTCTATCCTGTAATTCTTCTCATTTTATGTTGTGCATTCGTAGTAAACAGGAGGCGTCAAGGCAGGAGCATTTAGCGGTAAACATTAGAATATGATATAATTTTTGAAATACAATTACTAAGTAAAAATTAAAATATTGTGAAGTTATGTTTTACGTTTCTTATCAGCAATAATTGCAAATAAGTGAATACTAAAATCTGATTTTTGTGAAATGAAGCACATTAAACCAGTCTAATTAGGCATTTACTTATTGAAAATCGTTCACAGCACAAAACATACTATAAAATTATAAAAGGAGAAAGCTACTCTAAAGCAGGTGTTGATATTTATTAATTTAATAATTATTATATCATATCGAGAGTGTCATAAAAAAGGGCGTATTGACCATGTACCAAATAGTGCAATATCGGCATTTGAAGATTTTTGTATACATAAAAAGGTACAGAATTTCTATTTTATAATATAGTGTCTTAAAAATAAATGAGTACCTTAAAAAAGAAATTACTTAAAAATATTTTTTACGGATGTAAAAATCTTTTAACACCGATATTGCACAGTTTGGTATATATTCAATACGCACTTTTTCCATGAAACCCTCGATCTGGGTCTCTGTTTAAGAAAAACATATTTTTATTTATTTATTTTGCACATGGTGTACTTACATATCGGTATGTTTTCTGATATGCGTATTTCTCCAAGATTCGACCTTCGGCACATTCTTGCAACAGAGTCGGTTATTTTCGTATCATTTTTATTCTTAGTATGCACAACAAATGTCAAAATCGCTTGTAAATAGATATTCCAAAACAATAAGGCGTAAGACGTAATTATAACGGGTACCACCAATGACTTCAGCAGGTCATTGGATACCACAACCGTCAGAGTGACCAATAAGAATGCGAATACAGAAAAGCACCGCTATCATGTAAATATTATTATAAACAAACATATAGTTTTTTTGTTACGTATTCACATTCATCTTGGCAAATAAATATATAAATAATGAATTTCATATAGCATACCTTTTGTGTATTGAATTATCTATCTATATCCGTATATCTACACAGTTATTGGTTTGAAAGATGAAAGGAAATAAATTCATAGGAATGAACCAAATAGATCGCAACTTTCGAATCCCCACTCGAGAACGAAATTCGTATCTTCAAATCGAACACAAGATTACGGTTCAGTTCATATTGCCATATTGCAAGTTGCAAGATGTTAACATGTGCATGTACTGATACATTGTCCTATTTTATCACTCTAGAATATATTCTATATCACCCTGGACGAAATAGTAAAAATGCCGAGAGAAATGCTGACATTCGTGTTCACTTTTTAAAATATATTTAGAAACTTACATATAAGGCGAGGAATTTGAAAACTGAGGAATATTTGCGACTAATGAATTGCAAATGTCGGCTCAGTGACTCAGCTTATACGTTAAGCGGCGTTTACATTTGGTAGTAACTCGTGTACGAGTGAGATACTCATATACAAAATGCATTCTTATATAATACTAAAACTTGTATACGAACTAGTTTGATAGTGGAGCTGTGTCCTAGCTATACAAGAATATTTGGTATTTGATAGCCAAAATACGGATTATAGAATGAACGGTGAGGAATTTCTGGATTTATGTCAATAGATGAAGTGTTGATAGAACGTAAAACTCAAAGACTATAATGACAATGAAAGATATGTTGTATGAGACTATTGTTGACATTATGAATTAGCCTATTGAAGTGTGCAAAATAAAATTAACAACAATATTTTTGAAACCATATCCGTTGTCATTTAACAAATCTGTTAATAGATTTTTTTCATTAGCAAAAATGTGCCTTTTCTGCAAAGATTTTTTTAACCAAAGACTACACTACACTGTGTATTTCTCTCCTATATTTTTCCTGATTAAATTAATTGCTGCTGCATTAACATGCTTTTTCTTTGGCGTAGCCATTTTTTAAAATATATGTTCGTATGTATTCTCTTAACAATCATTTTATACTCGTATACTACATATGCATACGTAAATGTAAACGCCGCTTTACTTTTAAGACCAAAGGATTCCGAGTTCGAATATTGGCAAGGGCACAGATGTATAGTGGCGTTTCGGTAGTTGGCTGGAGCGTTGTCGTGTGACAGAACACGGCTAGCCACTATGTATCTCACCTCAGTTTAAGTCTCAGCTGCGGCATTTGGCAAATGTCGGAGGGAATGGTTGTTGTGTGCGTGTCTGTCCTGGTTGAGTAATAGGATGGTAATGTGCTAAACTCCACCAGGACGTTAATATAAATAAGCAGATTAAAATAAAATTATTACTAAACAGGTATTTCAATTCAAATAAATATTCCACCACTGTAACATCTTTTGTAATGAAGATAGAAATAAATATTTTTACCTTTGTTTGTGGATTATATTTGCATACTAACCAAAAACACAAGGGTTGGTCTGAGTCAAACTCTTACTATGCGAAAAAACAAGCTGGTCAAAAAGAGTAAAATACTGTTAGCGTTGAAGATCGAGCAAAAAGTTATTTGAAAAAGTTTGTTAGAATTACAATTCCCCAATCCAAAAATTGTAAATTTTTTATAATTTTGTAACTGTACTTTATAAGGTGGGCCAGATTTTAATCGCGAAACTTAAAGAATCGATAGAGCACGCTAAAATAATATGAATATGTTACATATAATAATACTTAATTTTCGAGATAGAGGGCGCTGAAGTTTTAATTTATTTTTAGTTTTCCCCATATTTTTTAGGAAATCATTGATATTTTGTTCGAAAGGTGGACGTTGCGTACATCATTACACTTCTCAGCATAATTTTCATCCCTTCTTTCCAACCAGAAGTGTGATGGTGGGGAGTGTCGAAGATATCCTTCTCAAAAAAACAGGACGCCACTAACCTAAGCTATTTTGCCTTTCTATTTTGACATATACATAATGCATAAAAAGTTTTCTCATAATTTTTTGATAGGATGCAACATCGTTTTGTTAAACTGATTCCAAAATCATTCAACTCCTACTTGTATATGTATATAGGAAGTCTCACTTTTTATTAGCAGAACCTCAACAGCAGTTAGGAGGCCTTATTTTAAAAATAAAAGTTCCTATAAATAGGGGATGTATCGTTTCTGAGATATCGTTGAATTTGAAAATAAGAAATATATTTTTTTTAATTAATTCCAAAATAACCGCTCAGAAAAAATTCATGGTATTGCGGAGAAGGTATTTGAAACCAAATAATTCAATAATAAAAGTTATAGCTTGTTGTTTCTTGTGGCAAAGATATGATTTCTTTTTATCAAAAAGAGTATCACCAAATTGATATTTTACAAACTTTTTTTAAAAAGAAAGATATGAACGAGATTCGATTTTATTAAGAAAATACGCCACTCCCAAAATTCGATAGGACACATTGTTTTCAAGAAAAAATTAAAATACCGATTAGAAGTGATCATGATTTTATGTTGTGTGATACCTATGAATAACTGAACGCTTCAAAAATTCAACCAAAATCGTTTTGTTTAAATGGAAACAAATGTAATACATAATAAATATGTACTCGTAATAGTAAATAATAACGAAACTTCTTGGTAATAGATCAAAATAAATGTTCAATGTGACGACCATTTTGTTCGGTAAACAACTCACACCAACGCGGACGTTTAATGGAACATCTGATGTGATTTAAATTATCGTCATTGATCTCAGCGCATGCATGCCTAATTTGACGAATAACTCATCTCCAGTGTTCACAGAAATGACATAAACTCTTTTATTAACAAAAAGTCTGGGAATGTTAAAACGTGGAATCGTGGAAGTCCGTAACTAAACCCGCATGACTCATTCATATTCTGGGAAATTGTTCAGCAAGATCGTGACATTTCGGAAAACCGTCAAGTTAAAACCATGTTCGTATTAGTAATTTCGCAGAAATTTCCACCCACATGTTAGCACTCTTTGCCTCTAAGAGATTAGAATTCACTAATGGGAGATAATTTACAGCTCGAAACAAAATACTGTGATAAATGTTAACACTGAACTCACGCTGATTGGGTCAATGGTGTGAAGGACAGAGGCCTTCTTACAACTGTTGAGGTTCTGCTATTAAAAAATGAAACACCCTGTATTTTTATAATTTTATAACTGACATTTACCACACCCTAAATAAAAATTTTGTAGTAATAATAGAATATAGCAATAAAATGATAAAAAATCTAAAAAAAAAAATGTCAGAAAATTTCTCTATTCATGATATCTCTTTAGCACAGAAAAACTTGTGACAAGTAACATACTTATTTTACTGTATTAATTTAATTAATTAATCATCACAGAAATACAAATTAATATTTTAATTTTAACAGAATATTGAAAAACTTGAAAATAAATGAGAAACGGAAGAGCACAATGGTTTTTTAAATGATTTTGGAAAATAATCACAAAAATGTACATGTACCACTTTTGTTTCAATAGAAAATTGAAGATGAATAATTATTAATAAACGAGTTTTGCAACAGTGTGTAAATAGTGAGAGATCAAAGCACGTACGTAACATATTAAAAATATATGCCTACGTAGAATGAAATACAGTATTATATTAAATTTGCAGTGCGACTTAACTATAATGAGGATATTAAAAATTTTCTGTAGTAATATATTAAGTGCATTAAAAATTATCGAAAATTCAGTGTATTAAAACGTGAGTTCATTTTGATGTAATTTGACAAAAAAATGCCCGAAACGCAATCGAGGGTACTTTTTCAGTCAAATCACATCAAAATGAACGAATGCGGTTTCTTAAAGGCAACACGATTTGAATGCTGAATTTTTAGATTGATTTTAATGCACGAAATATATTTATTAGACTATTTCCAGAACAAAACATAGCACAAGAAATATGATTCAATTGACGTTTTGAGCTGTCAAGCCCAGTAAAGGGGTGCCAAGAAGTAAATGGAAGGTTGTAAAGACAATTTGCTGGCAGTTTGCTGTAACATATTACACAGGATTCTAAACAAGCAGATTTGTCTAGAACTTGAGTAGACTAAGATAAATTATTCGCATGAACTATTTTTGCACTTGCTCAAATGTATTGCGACCAGTATAAGATGTTTTGAACTGTTGTGGCTCTCAAGAACCTAAGAGAGCGCCGAAATTCGTGTACGTTCACTTTTGGCCGTTTTCGTTTGTAAAATAATTTTATCTAATGTAATTTAAGTCCTCCTTTTTCTAATTTTGCGTAAAAATGTGAATAGGAGAGCATTTGACATAAAACCAGCTAGCGTTTTCTTACTTGATTTTATAATGCATAAATTTAAACGAGAACATTTAGAAAAATAATGCGACTTTCGACCGTTCCCAAGCTATGACGGCCACTCCTGGGCCTACCTCCAGTGCCTTCTTAGCGTGTTCCTGAGAGAACCCAATTCAGTATATTTTCAGGTATCCAGCGGGATTCAACAGATTTGGTGACACATATGACTCTTCCAGGCTGGTTCACTAAGTATCATTAGGTTTTGTATTTCACTGTTGGATTTCACAATTGGAACTGTTTGATGTCACTAAATCTGTGGTGGTAACCAGAGGCATGAGGTTTTACATATAATTCATCTAGATAATATAAAGAAGAATAACTACCTAGGAAACTCTTCAATGGATATAAAATAGTAGATAAGGATATTCTGAATCGTACTATTTTGGAACTATGTTAGTCTTACTTCGAGATTGTGCTGTCTTTTTAGGTTGTCATTCTTGCCATTCTTGTCATTCTTGCTCCCTTCGACAATCCTCCTCTTCTATCGACTTCATAATACCTGTCGATTTCTTCGCTATTATTTTCCATGTTTCTTAGTAATTTAACATTTATGTGACCTGGTTATCAGTCGTTATTGGTTGTCCTGTTGCTTTCTCTATAGCTCTTATGTCTGCTGGCAGTGGCGCAGTGGCGCATGGCACTGTATACTCTTGGTCCCAGTACCAGTAATTTGCGTTTATCTTTGATATCATTCCTGGTTGTTTCCACATTTCTCTCGTGGAGTCTCACCCTTTCATCCACCATCAGGTCTGTAGGTGAACTACTGGTTACCACATGAAGTGTCTTAGTTGAGGTCGTTTTATACGCGCTGCATACTCTTATCAGTATCATTTATTGCGTCTTCATCATCATATTCTTAACATGATGATGAAGACGCAAGATAAGAGTAAGAGTATGTATTTGTCATATTCCACAGCTCTCCTCCATACTGGAGCCCCATAGAGTAGTATTGAATGTATCAATGAGGCGAACATCCGCCTTTTACTGTTTTCTGTCCTGCCTATGTTGGGCATTATCTTTTTTAATGCGGTGTCCGCTGCTTCTGCTTTTTTGTGAACACTTTAATATAGTTAACCACGCTCATATTCCTATTAAAGGTTACGTCTAGGTATTTAAGAGTATATTTCGACGTTTTCCATCATTATGGTTATCTCCCTTATCTTTATCATTCCCACCAGTATTAGTGACTCGGTTTTGTGGGAGGGCAAATTTCAGTTTCTTCATCTTCATCCACTGACTGATTGCTAGGGCTGCACAACCGTTATTGGTTTCAATTTTCTTTACTGTCCTGCTCATGCTAACTATACACAGGTCATCAGCAGATCCTATCAGAGTTACTCCTAGCGGCATTAGAAGCCTTAAAATTCGTCATAGTCTATGTTCCTAGGGGACTCTGCAGTCTGCACGTCATCTCCATTGTCATTAATTTCGAATGTTCTCTTTGATAGAAACCTTCCAACAATCTTGATTAGGCGTGGTGAATATCTCTTTATTCATTAATTCTTTTATTACCCCTTCCCACGGTGCCGGGTTATATACGTTTTCTACATCTATGATCGCCATTGTGTAGAAGTCTCTTGCTATGGAGTCCTCCGTATTTGTTTCTTTTGCAATTTTTTGGATATGTTGCATTGCGTCAACTATGGGTTTTTCTTTTCTGAATCCACATTGCCATGTCGGTCTCACTAATTACCTTTTTCCTCCAGTTCAGTTTTAATTTTCCCGCCTCCAACAGTTTTCCTAGCGGTCATAAGTTTATTCATCACTTTTAAACAACACTGTGTTTGATACTGTGTGGCTATTTTGACTACTTCTGCTAGTATTCCATCCGGTTTCGGGGGCATATTCAATTCATATCGAGTGTATATTATAGCAAAATAGGAAGAAACCGATAATGTGCGAGCGGCTGATTCTATCGAGCGCTCGCTAATGCATTTTTTTTTGCTATTTCTAACGCTTGTTACGACGAATGTGGATTGGATTTCGTCTCAAGGGTCTGGGCGTAATGACAGTTTGAAGATCATCTTAGGTCAATGAAAATTAAGCGAAATTTTTTACAAATACTTCATATTGTCACGTATGGCGTATAGCATGTCACGTATGGTACTTTACGTATGACACAAAGGGGTTGGTGTCAGCCCCAAACGCCGCATACCAGCTTTGGCCACCCTCTGCGGAGCCTCCACCGTACGCCACGCTGGAGTGGACCACCCCCCTCGCTCCATACGTTAATTTAGAATGAAATATTAAAATGTTACTCGCTTGGCAACGGAGAGGTATCATTAGAACTCTTGGTTGATAGGTGAAGGGGAACAAAATAAGACAGTGGTAAGATATACAATTTATTAACGATTATAAAGAACAAACCATACTTACTCCTAACAGTCCTAACAACCCACAACTACCCTTCACTACCCCCGGCCAGGCCATCTCCCTGGGCGGGAGACGTGTCAAACCCAAGACACCCGTTCGACCCCTAGAAAACCTAAAAAGCAACTGCCTACCATTTCTACTTTACTTCTTAGACTCGTCTTCAGTTTCCCTTAGTCAGCATTAGGAAACTTACTTTGTTTCAGGTCATTGTTATAATTTACGCTGTTCCAGCAACTTTGTTTATAATTGTGAAATGCTCTACTTTTATATCGCATGTTGAAACTAAATATTTTAATATTAATTCACTGTGTGTACTAATAAAAAGATTCTCAAAATTATTCATTTATGCGATTTACTATGGTGGTATATCCTTCTGCGTGACAATATAGAGTCTTCTTTCACATACATGTGTCCTCCTCAACCCTCAGTGTGAAAGGGTAATTTTTGGGTTGAAGGTGTTATTTTTGTCTTATTTGGCCAGAGTGGTAGAAGTATAGCTAATAGGGTAAATGAACACAAAAAAATCAATTTTAAATAACAATAAAAATACAGAAATGTCAACCCATTGCATTGAAAATAATTATTTTATCGACACAGAGAATATAAATTTAATTCATACAGAAAAAAAAAGGAAAATGATTAAACCTTCTTGAACAATTAGAAATAAAAAAATCCCTCAAAAACAATCCCTGTACCATGATCAACTAAATTTCATAAACACACCTATAATAGATAAGGTATTAAGAATTCCTCATTGAATTATATTCCGAGTAGGTAGGTACTTAGTTTTATTACTCTTGAAATCCTTGTAATCTAACCTGATTAGGTGTCATTGCATAAATATTAGAATAATCGCCCTCACAGTTTTAGTATTCATCTGTAATGCTCTTGAGAAAGGCCTAACAAGCCGAAACATACGTAGAGTGTATCGAAATACATTTTTGAAACACCTAAGAGCAGTGTTTTTCTTCAAAATAATTACTTTTTTTTTATGAAATCATCTTTTTTCTAAGTGCTTCATTACACAACAATCATTAAAATTTATATTATTCCTCTTAATTTTCCTTGTCCTAAGTTTAACTCTTCACATACATGTTTCCGTTATTATCTGTGTGCATTTTTCTGGTGTATTTATGTCCTCTTGTCTTTCATGGTTTATGATTCTGTTCAAGTTTTCTGTGAAATGATGTTGATCCTATTATATTTTTCAGCCTGTTATCTTTATCTTCTACTATCTGTTACCTTTCCTGTTTGCTTTTTTCTGTTTACATTGTATTATATATTAGTGGTTACTATGATTTTCATCTCCCAGACACTTCCATCGTTTAACTTGCATAGCTATGTTAACCATGCAGAATGTAATGACTTGCTACTTCCCCGCATGAATGTCGGCTCCTCTATTTAGTTTATTTTTATGAGGTCTTCTTCAGCTAGCCACTCGTCTAGTATTTCGCCTCTCCTATCCTCGTTGGGAGATCCCCATAGCTTAGAATTTGAATTTTAATCGCCTCCTACTATTATTTTACTCTCCTGTTTTTTCTTAATTTATCCCATGAGTAGAGTTGGCAAATCGGTCCGCAAGTCATGGGCGGTGCCAAGATAGAGAAATACCCAAATACGTAAGCGAGACTTGTTTACTATTTTAGCAAAGACTAACATTTGATTTTAGTCTATTGGAATGCTACGTGTTGTGTACAATGTAATTTATTCCTCTCCATTGTATTGTTGATAATTTTATGTGTTGTATTTTATTCTTGATATTAATTTAATAATACAGTCTGTCAGATCTTCCCAAGGGTAAAACACGGCCCTACGTTGAATAAATTTATCAGCGAATTCCCAATTCTAATTCCAATTTATTCATCTTTATTTCCTATTTTATATACATTTCTAATTAAGGCTACTTTCTATTTTATTTATTTCGTATATAAATACATAAAAACTAACAAACAATATGACAGTTTACAGAGCACATGTGGGTGATTGTATGTACACAAGAAAAATTCCAGAAAACCTGCTCAAAATAATGATTTCTTTATGTTGAAAATAAAAATTGACCTCACGTCCGCGGGGGAGTTTGAAGTAGGAAAGGCATGTCTACGAATTGTAACGCGTGAATTCCCGGATTTATTCTATAATGGTGCTATAATAATTTGTAAGGTGTGCGAGACAGACCTGATGTGCTGAAACAAACGAGATTGTAAACGTTACGTAAATTCTGTGCAACATAAAACTAAAGAAAATGGCGTGCGACACCATAGTTTATGTTCGATTTACTTTCAATGCTGATTGCCTGTGATGTTCTGCTGCACATATTCGATACACAATCATTTCAATAGTTTTAGAATAAATAAAATCCCAAGGTGACGTTAAAAAGTCGTACAACGTTGCATAACTATGTATCAACTGTAGGCGAAGAAATTAGGTGCGTTCTTTCTGAGATGTCAGTTGATCTATGTAGTTTTACGGTTACGGAGGCTATATCAAATAAAATTGTGCTTATATTTATGCAGTGTAACCGTAAAACTACTTAGATTAGCTGAGATCTTAGATAGAAAGAACGCACCTATTTTAAATAAGATCAAATGTGTATAAAAAAATACACAGCTGTATTTATGTGTTGACAAGACGACATATTGTAGAAAATGTTCCATTTTAAATGTTATTTCCACTGTTACTAGCTAGCAAAAGGTTAAGTGAGTGAACTGGCCAAACAATTATGTGGGTGGTGCTGGAGACGTTAGAAAAATTTGACATGTCAAACAGTCAAGTGTTGATGTTTGTGACCGATGGTGTCACCACAGTGCGTTTGGTAGGCCGTTCTCTTCAAGAACACAGTTGTAGGTTGGTACATGTTACGTGTAACGTGCATGCTTTGCACCTTGTGGCAGAAACTATTCTACAAGGTTTTCCAGAGGTAGATGCATTAGTAGCAAGTACAAAAAAGTGTTTCTTAAATCTGCTAAACGTCTTCGTGCATTTCATAGCATACATGATGCTGCAAAGTTTTTACAGATCTTTTCCAGTTTGTGATAACCAAGCTAGTTAAGAGGGTAAGTTGTGCATACATTGCTATAAATTGTAACAGTTTATTGCTTTATTACTAGTTAATTTCTTTTATTACACTTATTATGATGTGTACGCCTATGTTCTGTGGCGCATTTTTGCCAACTCTACCCATGAGTATCTTAATATTTCCTCGAATTCACTATTTTCGATGTGTTTGGAACAATAATACCTATACCCTATTACTCTTTTTGTCTTGATACATACTATCTAGCTGATGAAAGAAGGCGGGTGCCCATAAGTCGCTTGTTTTCTGCGAGCCATATACTAGGATTATAATATCCCTCCCAATGACTAGGTGCGGACGCAAACGATCACAAAAGTTTGCCATGCACTAATTCATTTATTTCATTTACACTTAATTGTAAATGGCAGGCAGAAATTACATTCTTTCCGCGGGTCTACTTTCCCCGACCAGACATTACGTGTCCCTTCTTTTTGCCGCTCTAGTATACTTTGTTGGTACTGTTACACGATACAGTGTATGTATCGTGGCTCTATTATAGTTTCCTATAGCCAGTGCCTGATTTCCCAATAGGCAATATAGGCAGCTGCCTAGGGCGGCAAATTCTTTGGGGCGGCATGCCGCCAAAAGATTTTATGACTTTTAAAGAGAAATAACAAAATAATAATTATTATCCATTTTATGATTTTTAAAGAAAAGTAGTAATTATTATTCACTACAAATTATTGTAGCATATAGTATACTTTTCTACCCTTAAAAGGGCTCATGTGAATTAAATGCGTCTCTGTCTCCTTTTTTAATTGATACAAAAAGTTGAAGTAGCGTATGCCGGTCAAGTGCCAAGTTTTTTGTTTTCGGTGGAACAATCAGGCCGATGCTGCAGATGTGCAGGTAATGCAGGTATATAATGTGCGGTCGAAGTCTGGTGTTTTTATCCACCAATTTCGATAAACACCTAAATATACATCTACTTGTCCAACAATACCAAAAAAATTACTTCTACAAGTTTCTAATAATATATAAATTATTTATTTATTACTTTATTAGTTTTATGTCATACTTTTCATTTCTTACGCGAAATTATTTGTTTCCTATAAATAATACATTTATTTGCTTATATGAATCATAACAAGATTCTCGATTCAAAACACTATATTTATCTGTGTTCTGTGTGGAGGACCGTCTCTCGCGTAACTACTTTTGAGTCGGGATTTGGTGATCATACATATATCATCATGTACACTACTTGGTGATTCACCGATGAGGCTGTCAACCAGCTATACTATAGTTGTACGTTGTATTTTAACCTTTTTCTGTTCTGTGATTTTAACGTCTAATGTCTTTAACTATTCTATAGGAGATTAGAATTCATTTATTTAGTAATTATTATAGTATTAATAATAATTGTGAGACTGTGCATTTATTATTGCGGTGAGTAGAAAAATATAGGTAATTATACTTGTACGTTACACCCTCATTATTAATATTTTAGGTGTTGTCCCTAAACGGCCTAACCTATAAAAAATGAGTGTGATGTCGAAACGAAAGAGATTAAGCGGTGCTGAATATAAAAAATTAGCAAAAGATAAACAAGAGAGACAAGAGGATTTAGTTAGTAAAATAGGGAAATTAGATAATTTTTTTTCCTAAAATTAATAAAACGAATCCTCTCGAAATTATCGTCGAAAATCCCGTCGAGAATATTTCAGAAAATTCTTCATATCCTGATATCATCTGTGATCCCGGAAGTAGTATAATACCTTCGATTGCATCTGGATCGACGAGTACAAAGAATACCACTGAATTTCTCGAGGAATTTGTGATAAGTGACAATCCAGCGGAATGGACAATTAACAACTCCACACGAGACTTTATTGCCATTAATGGCATCAAATAAAATATGGACGTTGACTTTTCCGGTAGTAGGCGTGTTTATGAAGGTGATTCGACAAGATGCTTGTCCAAATCATTATTTGATCGACAACTTCGAAATGGAGAGAGATGTACACGACCTTGGCTCGTCTATTCAAAATCTAAAGGGGTAGTATTTTGTGGTCCATGTCGTGCGTTCGGTGGGGGATCTCAATTCGGAGAGACGGAAGGCTTCAGTGATTGGAAAAATGGGGAAATATCAAAGGTCGAATTGATCAAAAAATAGTAGCCTAAAGAGAGAAGGAAGTTGTTTATTGGAGAAAACCACTTGAACGAATTGTGGCAACGATCATATCTCTTGCAACACGTGGTGTAGCCCTCCGGGGTGATGATGAAAATATAGGATCACTACATAATGGAAATTTTTTTATGTCATTGGAATTAATTGCACAATTTGATCCTTTCTTAGCAAGTCATATGTCCCGTTATGGTAATCCAGGCAGCGGTCACATTAGCTATCCTTCCTCAACAATTTATGAAGAGTTAATTTCTCTTATGGCAGCAAAGGTTGTCCACATTATTTTATCTAAAATGAAAGCTGCCAAATATTTTTCCATAATTGTAGATTCGACTCCCGATATTTCTCACAGTGATCAATTGACGTTTATGGTACGATATGTGCAGAATGATGGATTTCCAGTTGACCGGTTTATTCAATTTATTGAAAACACTGGTCATTCTGGCGAAGATATGAAAAAGCTTTAACTACTACCTTCGATAAGTATGGAATCGACATAACAAATTGCAGAGGCCAGTCGTACGACAATGCAGCCAACATGTCGGGCGCTTATAACGGTCTGTAGGCTCGCGTCAAATTCCTTTCTCCTCTTGCAGAATACATACCTTGTAGTGCCCATTCCATAAATTTGGTCGCCGAATCTGCCGCTGAGGCCTGTGAAGAGGGTTGCTTATTTTTTAGATTACTTCAAGAAATTTTCAAGTTTTTTACTGCATCTACTTTGCGTTGGAAATTGCTCCAAGATGAGATGATTTTGACCCAGACGTTGAAAGGAGTCAAAGAGAAAGCTCTGACCGTTAAGGGATTGTCGGCAACTCGTTGGTCTAGTCGATCGGAAGCCTGTAGAAGCATATATGAATCGTGGGATGACATCCAACGAACGCTTCTATACATAGAAAACGACAAAAATCAAAAGCCCAATGTCCGATGTGAAGCAAAAGTTATTAGGTTGAGGCTAGAACACTTGGAAACTGCCTTTATGACTGTTCTGTGGGACTTTATTTTGAAACGTTTGAATGCCACCAGCATCCTTCTGCAAAGTACTCAAATCGATATTTCGACAGTCCTTGAACTCTATGATTCGCTAATAGCAATGTTTTCTGAAACATGGGAGAATTTTAACGAGTACGAAGATCGTGCAATGCAGCTGTCAAAGATGAATAATTACGAAAAAGATCACAAACGAAAGAAAAAAAGGAAACTTATGTCAGGTGAGTCGGCGGAAGGAGAAGTGGACATGACGGGTCGAGAGACCGTGAGAGTTGGTACTTTTCTGGTTATTATAGACAAATTGTCTGCGAATTGAAGAAGCGACGTAATTCGTACCATCTATTTAACGAGAAATTTTCATTTCTAACACAGTTAACTACGTTAAGCAATGTAGAAATAATAGAGAAAGCAAAAAATGTCATAAATATCTATTCTATAGATATCGAAGAAGGGTTTGTAGAGGAATGTTTGCATTTCCGTTCGCACTGCATGGTATCTCCAGAAGAACGCAATACACCCCTTAAGATTTTAACATGGCTTCGAAGGGAAAGCTTTCAGCTGATATATCCAAATATAGATATAGCTCCTCGAATGTGTGTGTGCACTCCATGTTCAAACTATTCAGGCGAGCGCAGCTTTTCTTGGCTAAGAAGATGCAAAAATTATCTTCGTTCAACCATGAATGAAAGAAGGCTCAATGATTTAGCGGTGTTGAGCATCGAGTCTGAAGTATCTATCGGCTTAGACTATAATGATATTATTAATGTATTTGCCGATGTAAAAGCGAGACGTGTAATACTGTAATACATTCATTATTTGATATTATTTGAATATTTTATCTATTTTGTTAGGATCTATTTTTAGTTTGAGTATAAAAATATGTTTCAAAGCAATAAAAGTTATGGAGTAAACATACAATTAATTTATATATACAATATACACACACATTTAAATACCTACTTAGATTTTTGTCTGAAAAAGGGCGTCAAATTCAAATCTGCCTACGGGCGGAAAAATCCAAAATCCGGCCCTGCCTATAGCAACATCACAAGCATCGCTGGTGATTATTGGTCCTTTGGTTACTATCTTGATGTTTGGTTCAGATGTTATTACTACGTCTATTTGTTTTTCATCTACAGTTTTGTTTATTATTCCGGAGATCTAGATATACCTGAGTATGCATTAATAGAAATCAACACCACGCTCAGGATGTAAAACAAATAAAAAACTACTTATGTTTTGAATTAATGCGAAGCACTTTTCCAGTAAATTATTTTTTTTATATGGAACACAGCAATTTTCTTAACACGAAAAATGTTTTTCTTATAATTATTTCTAAATTCAAATATAATTTGATTTGTTTAAATAAATCCACATATTATGTCGAATTATTTCAAAAATAAATTTAAATTATTTACCTCTTTGTTTTAGGTAAGTTAGTCCTGACCCTTCATCAAATATACTATACACTCAACTAAAATAGGTAAGTCGTAATAAATGTTAGACTAATCTTTAACAGTATTTCGTGACTATTCATTTGTTTTTAGTTTTTAAAATATATTCATCTATATTAGAATGTCGAATTTTTTCTCTTGTCTAATTTGCCGGTCAACTGATTACAATAAAGTAATTACCAGAGTGATTCTCTGAGTTGTCTTATAAGTTGCTGTTTTAATAGAGCTCTAAGATGATAAGAGCCTGGGATTTTTACGTTCTAATGTCAGACCCGAGGAGTCTTGGCTACGTGGGGATATTCTTTGACTAAGTGGAGTCTTTTCTGCGTTTTTGTCAATCTCGTCTAGCATTCGTAATAGTTATATTATTGGAATAATACAGTCCATATTATTTAAATAAAGCGCACCATATTATACTCTCACATGGCAGTAGTAATTTGTTAATTATATTTTAAGATATAGTGCTCCTAAGTATGAGCAGCTTCGTGGTCGAGTGGCAAAGATATTTGCTTCTTAACCTGACATCTCGGGTTCGATTCCCGGTCGAGAATTTGAGATTTTTTTTCTAAGGCCGAAATTAATCGTAGCATAATCGGATATTGGTTGTATGTCCGTTGTTTCTAAATGTTCAACCCCCTCCCGCATAAAATATCTCGAAGTATCTTACAGGAAACTGTATTACCTGATTTTAGTGAGTGATTTCTGGGCTTATCCTAAGATAAAAAGTTCATATAAATATGTCCTAAATGACCTATTTTACATTTTTTAATGTTTTAGGAGACAACGTTTGATTAACTTAACTTTTTGCGGCGCCAGTGGTGCACGTATAGATATTGAAGTTCAACTTTCGTTAAAGAAAAAATCGAAAGCCTCAAATTCCTTAAAATTTGAATGTGTTTGTAGAATACTCGGTATAATCTACATAAAAGTTGTCTCTTGCTTTTTGCTGACGACAAGCTGTTTTTAATAAAAATTTGAAAGAAGTAAAACCATCGATATTAAAGTTTAATTTTTGAAAAATTTCCCAGTGAGACAAAAAAGATTTGAAAAAAATTCTTTAAATGATCGAATAAATTTTTGTTGGCTGGCAACAGGCGTTGTAATTGCTAGTTAAGCCTCTGCTGCTGTAAAAGCATTTGATTGGTTTCGTGTTTATTAATCTAGCTTTAGGAGTTTCAACCACGTACCTAATGCCCTTCTGGTTTCTAAATTTTTGTTTATAGGTAGAATACCTCCAGTTCCCCTTGAGTGAGTGTTTATAATAAATTGCCTTTATCAACTTTCGATATTACGGAATTCGCTAAAAAAATTACAAGGCTTATACATGCATGAACATATTTACGCGCTGATACATGACCTACAGCCAGTCCTGGTTTTGATGTCATCAATACCTAAATTCCGAGCTCTACGTTATAAATTATTTCCTGCTTTAGATTCACTGTTTTCATTATGCTTGGATTGAAGTTTATTTATAGTAAATTAGTATATAATTTGTCACTATTTTTCTTTAAAAACGTCTAATTAAGTCTACCCTTTTAAAAACTATAAATCCATAATAATTAAAAGAGCATTCTTGGAATTTTTTTAATTCGACATCTTTATGTACTTTTTTTTAATTTTTGCTTCATTTAATATACACCATTCCACACTTTAACATGAATATTAAGTGGGTAAAAAACAATAAAAATACATTTAAAAATTTTCCATATCTTACGTTATAAGAATTTTGATGGATTTCTCAGACACTGTCTGAGTTAAAAGCTTAAAGAATTATTTTGTATAATTGGCTAAACTAATTTTATTAAAAATGTGAAATTAATTATAAAATAAATAATTAAAACTTCAAATTAATTATTGAATGTCACTATCATCCAAAAAATAAGAATATATTTTTAGACCAGTATTTCATTTTTAGTATAATTATATAGATGCCACAACAACCGTTCTTCATATTTCATTAAAAATTTTGCTAAAATTACAGTATATTTTTTGTAATAGAACTGATATTAAGTGAAAACTGAGTAGCCAAATTGCAATTAAACAATACATTCAGATTAATTTAAAAAAGATGAAACTTTACCAAGTAACATACGTTTTCACTGTATTTGACAGCATTTGCTCATTTACAACTTCGTTCCATGATCAATTTCAGACCCCAAAGTTTTACAGATTCCAACAATAAGAACAAAGTTGTGGAAGTTTTTGCGCGAAGCCCTTCAGCAAACTGTGCCATCTAAACTTTTAATAACATTAGTTTTTGTTTTATTTCACTTAATTTAAACAAATCTCCAGTGTTTATTTTCACAAACATCGAATTAAATCTTAAATCAATAAACTTCAGTTTAATGTTATAAGCTAGTGTGTTCAGTAAGCGAAAAAATGGTTATAATAGAGAGAAAATTTATACTTTTTTAAATTCCCCTTGTTGGAAGTGAATATGTGTACGTGAGTAAACATTCGTGAGATCTGAGATTATTTTAATATGCACTTAGTACTAGGAATTTGTACCATAAATACACTTGAAAGAATAAATATTTAATCCTCCATTTACCTCTTCTGGTTTTAATTAACATTTTAACTGATAATTCCTGTAACCAGCTAATTATTTTTATGAGCAAAAATAATGGTCTATTCCCATTGTTTAGATCATATACTGGTTGGGCCAAATAAGCGTGTTTTATATTTTTCTTTGGCAGCTTATTGTTTCTAGCCAATTTTAACGAATTGGGTGTCAATAGTTAGCTGATTGAATAGGCCAAAAAGACTAAATGTCAAGATAGCCAATACCAAAATTCAAGATGACGGATGCAACTGAAAATAGACTTTACTTTTGGCTAATATAGATTTCGAAACCATGACATCCTTCTACTTTTAAGACTGATTGAGTTATATAAGTTTATTGGTTTTGTAGATATAACGAATTCAAAAAAAGGCCACTTTACCATTTTTAAAATCTGGAATAAAAAACAAACTTTGATGTGCCTGCCTATTCTTTATTTCTTAACCGATTTCAATAAACTTGTTTTTGTTATACAAGCAATAGAATCGGCCCTAACAAAATGCGGTCAAATTATCGAAAAGTCAAAACATAATATTCATCTTTTACTAGTACTTGTATTGCTTATACTACTACAACACCTTAAATATCAACAACACGAACTAGGAAAATAATTTATAAAAAAATCTTATCTAGGTAAATAACACGACGAGATTGTAGAGGATATTTGATCAGAAATCCATAATTAGATGGTACGCCCTAATGAAATTTATCCTGTAAACAAATGTAATATTACTGAATCATTAAAAAAAATCAATATTTTCAAGTGCTAAAGGTTCAATTAGTAAGTAGGTAAAGAAGTCTAGTACATCATATTGGGAAAAACTGCCTCAAATTTCAATAGCGCCGGCTATACACAGCTGGAGAAGTTACGGCAATTGTGGCTATACTAGGAGATCAAATTCAAGGGATGTGCTAGCCTTCATTACTCATTAATTTGAATCTTCATTGTTTGAAACTATTGATTTTTTTTTAGTGATTTAATAATATTATTTTGATTTACATGGCGAATATCATTTCATTAGTGTCTACCAGCTAATTATGGATTTCTGGTGAAATATTCTCTACCAAATTGTCGTGTTACTTTTTATTAATTATTCTCTAGCTCCTATTGTTGATTGTCATTATTATTTAAGATATTGTATTATATCAGCAACAGAATTACTATTAGAAAATGGGTCATGTATTTGACATTTCGGTAATATGTTTGCAATTTCCTAGAATAAATTCTATTGCTTACGTAACAAGATAAAATTTATTAAAATGAGTTGAGCAATAAATAAATGGCAGGCAAAAGAATAAAGTTTGTTTTTCTGTTCAAGATTTTAAAAATGACAAGTAGGCCTTTTCTGAATAATTTCTCCAAAAACAATGAAGCAATTTAACTAATCGTAGATTTAAAATGTAGAGGGAAATTCATTCTCTCGAAATTTGTTATTAATTCTGTCAATTTTACAACTTTCAATTTAAAAAAAACGAGCTAACAGAAAGGCCCATTTTATTTTCGTCCGCTATCTTGAATTTTAATATTTTGACCGATCTTTGTAGCATATATAATCAGCTAACTATTAGCACCAAGTTCGTTAAAATCGGCAGAGAAACAAAAATTTGGCAAAGAAAAACACAAAGTATGTTCTGTTCGGCCACCCGCTGTATTAATTTGCAAATTGAGGTGAACCAATTTCGTTTAAATAACAATAAAAAATATGATAAAATATGCAAAATCTTGTTGTTGGAATGGTGTACAATAGTTCAGAACTCAGTTAGTGATTTGGCTCTGTAACTATACTACATGAATCAGAAACGCAGAACAATGTTCATAATGATACCGGGTGAATCAGAAGACATTTGTTATATGCCTATATGCGTATTTTATTGGTTTTGATAAAAAATTGTAATTTGGACACGTTTAATGACAGAGATGCTATTTTTGACATACAACTACCCCATCCTCACACCAGTTCAATTGAACTTTGTTCAATTCGAGAACATTTAAGCTAGAGGTCTGTTGTATGTGCAGCCAGTATAAAGACATTTTTTATTTATCCGTTATTTTCTGTTTAGTGTAGTGTATTAGTGGACGTAAAAAGAAACAGTTATGTCTTGTTATGTAAAGTGTGCGAGATAGAATGTCATAGGTCACACACATAAGGCCGCTGCCCGCTGTGACAAAACATGCGTCGCACAGTGCAGCGATCTTATGGGGCAAATGGACAAAAATCAGAACTCCAAAAAAATCAGTAGTATCATATGATTTATTTACCATAAAATTGTCCGACATTAGTCTACATTTACATCCACAAATATTTATTTTACAATGTAAGGTTAGTAAAAAAATAGTGCATGTAAACGTGCATGTATATAAAACCATAAAATATTATAAATTATACTTTATATTAGAAATGTTGACAGAGAAAGAGATGTAAAAGTTTACTTAGGATCCAGAAATATTTACATAATATAAACAAAAAAAAATGTTCCATGTCTATTCTGCCCCTGAATCACTTTCACTGTCATCGCTAACTTCAAGAGGAGTTGTGATATTATACGCTGTCAAAGGCTCTACTTCGTCAGTTAACACGAAATACTCTTTAATGCTACTGTCATCAGCCATATTTTTTCCTTTTTTGGAGATTATTTTTCTGTGGAAAGCTAGTAAAGGATCTGATGTTATGATCAAACGATTCATCAAATCAATGTTTGATTCCGTTCGCGACTTTTTTCGAGTGTGTGCCAATCTTTCTTTTCTAATTTCTTTATGTCGAGCATCTAGGCACTCTTCTGACATTTCACTAATTGGTATTTTGAATTGAGAGATGACTTCATAACCGTGAACCAGTATTTTATGGATAGTCAGAGGCATATTATACCACGAGTACTCTTGCAGATACAATTCCCTAGTGTTCATGGCAAGATTGTTAAATTTATTTACATTAATTTTCTCCTTTCAGTTCAAAATTCTCAAAATTTGGTAAAATTTATAAAGTAGTGTCTCGTTAAGGCCGGTAATTTTGACACTTATTTTATATTGCTCGAAAAATGTTCTAGCAGTATTTCCGTCATTGGGACTACCATAACCTTGTTTTGGTTGGTCTATATCGAGCCCTAACTGTTTTATAAACTCACTTTGAATTCGTTTTTTGGTTTGTTCTTTCAAATCCTTAAATTCCCTTGAAGCTTAGCACTTTTTAAAAGGAAGGCGATATGCTATTTTTAAACAACATTCCAGGAAACGAATCCAACAATGCAAAGTTGACAATCCATATTTATAAGATTGCAAATACTATTAAGAGTTTTATATAACATATTTTGAATACTAACTTCAACTGCTGTCTCAGAAGCGGATGATATCTCAATCTCAATATATGAGTGTTGTTTGATCAGATTAAGTCTATATAAACTAGGAAAAGTATCTCTATGTACGCTATTTACCACAGTCCTTAATAAATTGTACTTGCGTTAAGATAAGTCTAGATCTAAGTAAAGAGCAAGTGCTTGCTGCAAACTCAATTCTTTCTTTACTTCCAAAAGTCCTGTTGAAGTTGATGGACCAGGGATACTAGAAGCGAACTGAAATTCCGCACCACCGAAGCTTTTTACCAATGTTTCCACTTTACGTTTTTTTGTTTTGACGGAACACTCTTCGAACTGCTTTTGTGGACGGCCCCGGCCACTAATTGAGGTAGTCGAACTGATATTGATAGATTTTATTAAACTTTCAGGGATTGAAATTTTCGAGGCGAGAGAACCACTTTCTTTTTTTTAATAAATAGGATCTTGAACGTGAGCACTTTGTCCACCTTGATTTTTAAGTTAGCACATATTAATTTTGCAACATTCAGTAGTTCTGGAGCGTCAGGGTTTGTAATGTTATACGAGTTCGTAATACATTGCTTTAATGCAGTAAATTTGTCTTTATCTACTGTGGACACCTGAACTTCAAAACATTAAGAGGGTGACCTATAAAGGAAAAAAGGCTCTTTATACAAATTTGCAAATATTTGCACAAAATCATATTATAGCTTTAATCTATACTAAATCGACTAGAAAATAGCAGAAAATTGCATATATATTTTAATATACTTTTTTTTTAAAGCTTACAGAAGTTGTTAAAAAATCAATAAGAATCAAATTTTACACTCGTTTATAAAATTCAAATTAACAGGTTGAAGAATGCCAAATATCGAGGTCATTATGTATTATTTAAATAGTTAACATACATGGATTTATATTCTCCATGACCAAAATAGCACAAATTAAATACTGTTCAGCACACAACTATTCACAAGTGAAGCAAAATTTCAACTGACCAAGTAGGTAATACACTATGTTGAAATTACCTTCGATTCTGTCCAATAAACCTCCCCCCCCCCCCGATACCGGGAAATTCCAAGAAACGTTTCTTGGAATAGCTTGTTTGGTTGCTTACCTACTTATAGGGTAGGTAATTAAACCCAAAATAAAGGGTCGGTTTTTACATTTTTCTCCACAGTTCGTTGCATTGTGCGTCGTCGAAAAACACCAAACGTTGGTGGGAGGAGCTGTTATATAAATAACTTTTCAAGGTAAATATTGTTTACTGTACCGTCTGCCCTGTTTTGAGATTTGCTCCTCTGATTTACGTTTTGACATCCAAATTTCCTATATCTAGTCATAAGCGGAAATAGCTTCAACTATGCTAGATTCAATAAGTGTAGTCAATAAAGGAATGCAAGTTGAGGCTCGCAATAATGTAGCTGCACGTGCTTTAGAATGCATATAGCAGTGACCGCCGGTCGTCGCACATGTGCCGCTATACTCCTGATAGCCCCAACTCACATTACTTTACTGATTATACTTAGTGGAACTAGTATAGTTATTTACGTCGTATCCAGACACTGATGATCAGTTGAACGAGCGACCTGTATATATGTACTAAATATAATGACATTGGTTTCGCAAACCTTTATGATTTGCAACTTATATTTATAAGTATATAGACAAATTCAGTAAATTAAAATATGACAGAATATTGGTTCGATGTCTTGTATGCAATGTAAAGCTGGAATCGACACAATATTTCCCACTGAAAGAAACATTTAAAATGTGCAGAACACCTACGAAATATAAAAACGAATTTCTGTGTGCAACATATCTATGAGACTTTACATTTATGTGTTGTGCCTGTAACTTTCCACTAAATGTATTGAATAAAGAACAATTTCGGATATATTGCAAAAAATATGTACAATTTTATTACTGATAATAATCGTATGAACAGTTTAGTAACAAAATAATTTAAAAAATTGCTGCAAATTCAAAAAATATGACAGACGAGACAGATGCAAAAGGAAGTCATATGATAAATGCTTTATCACGCGTTTTATACACTAATTACTACAAGATTACGAATCACCAATGCCAGAAACTGTACAAGAACTAATTACAAAAAACGCTTGGCATGATGGGTGTTGGTAGTTAACAAGTATCGATGTTAGCCACTGATGGCAGCACGATAATATGGTTACAGCTGGAGAACGGTTGAAAAATATGTATCCACATTTAATGCATGTAAGCTGTGCTGTTCATGCACTTCATTTGGTAGCCGAAGAAATTTGACGAAATTATCGCGAAGTTGATGCATTAGTTGCAAATACAAATCAAATATTTGTGTAAATTTCTAAACATTAAAAGTTTTTATTTTATTTGTCCTGACATCGTACTTCTACCGCAACCTATTTTAACAAATTATGGAACATGGCTATCGGTAGTTGCAGTGGTGGCTCGTACTGTGGCGGTTGCAATTTTTAGAGGTTTAAAGTACTTTAAAATAAACAATGATTTCTCGTCCATTGCAATGTTAAGCATTAGTATTTAAGTTGTAGCTTTATTGGTAATGATCACGTGCCAAAAATATTTGTCATTTTTCAGAGCTGGCAGTTATAAAAGAAATGTAAATATAAATAAATATACCACATAAGAATTCAGATGGTGTGTTTATTTATATACCTGTAATATACATATGTAACCAGTATAACCAGTATCGAGGAAGAATGGTGCAGGAAACCGGGATAATACGTATATAAAATTATACGAACTTGAAACTAAGGGCACCTTACACGTTCATTAATAATGTCATTACCTGAAAATAATGACATTATTAATGAACGTGTAAAGCTATAAAAGTGGAATGATAACAAGTAATGAAGGGGTAATGAAGCGTATCCGGATATTTTGATATTCGAGCATCATTATTAGCAGGCGGAGGGGATACTGTCAGTAATAATGATCGTGTAAAGTGAGAGCATCATTATTTCGTCATTACTCAGTTCAGGTTGCATTGTGGAAAGACGATGGACGGATCTGCCGCTAGTGAAACTGAAAGTCAACACCCCGAAAACAACGTGGTCGAGGTGTCGGCAAGCGAAGTCTCTGCTGAACAGCAGACAGAGGAGATATATGATTCAACAAGCGAGAAAATTCTCCGTAATTTCATAGAAGCTTATGAAAGTCTTCCTGAATTATGGAATTCATCACTTGATATTTATATGAACAAAACAAAAAGAAACGCAGCTCTAAATAAGTTGTTAGTCATTTATAGAAAATTAAAACCAGAAGCAAAGCTTGCTGATGTCAGGAGAAAAACACGTTGAGGTCGAATTATCGTAAAGAACTGTAAAAAATTGTGACCTCGAAGAGATCCGGAATTGGTACGGATGAAGTATACCAACCGTCCTCGTGGGTATTCTACGCTTTACAGTTTCTTCACAAATGGGAACAACCTATCAACGCAAGCACTCAGTTAAAAAGTCTCTTCGTCCATACGAAGATAGTTTTTATAATCACTCACTTCCTTCGTATCACTTATTTCCTTCAATAACATTAGATGTGAATAATTTTCGCGTTTTTTCAACCATTTATTCATCCAATAACGACGTTTAACATGACGTTTCATAGTTAATGCAATAATTATGGCTACACATGCTTTCTTCTTAAAATCCATTTTCTGATAAAACAAAATCGGTGTGCTTTCTATCGCCACTTGAAACATAATGACGAAAAATAATGTCAGTAATAATGAACATGTAAGATGCGAAAAATAATGACCGGGAATGACGGGGAAATTTTTGGTAATGATGTTTCTGTAATGATCTACTGGAATGACATTATTACTGAACGTGTAAGGTGCCCTTTTTTTAGTCCCCAGTTAACTTAGCAACACGAAAGCGTGTGGGTTCTCGCATAAAATGCTCTTAGCAATGGCGCAGTCACTACCGTTTGTGCATAAACTACAAAAAATGATTGAAACTACGATGACCTTACAACAGATGGGTCATATATTCCGTATACTCTATACAATCGACGTTATATATTTTATGCACGCCGTGATTGTGAAAGACATTTAAACTAGGTTATCTATGGACAGAATATTGCCAGTACAGTTACAAAAGAGGAATTTTTTAAAGATTTGTGTGTCATGTTCTGTGCATGTAGTCTGTCTTGAAGTCGTTTAGAGGATTCTTTGCAAAATACTCATTAGGTTTTCCTTTACCTAGTAGCCATACACTGCGTAAAACATATCTTTCTATCAATTGCGTATAAAAATATTTTGACGGTGGCACGCTCCATGTGACCAGCCTACCAATATTCTTTCAAAAAAGATTTGTAAACTTCATACAAAGATGAATTATGATTAAGATGACGATCTAATGAAAAAAGACGACGATGCGCTATTGAGCGTGTTTCTAGAAATGATGGTTTCCCATTACTAAATGGGAAGGAAACAGTATACCTACTAGAAGAGTCCAGGGAATGATTATCCAAGAACAGTTTTCACAATGCAATTCCTCTGGGGTGGACTTATATTGTTTTGGTACCTCTTCGAGTTCCCAAAACTTCATTCAAAATAAGAAGATGAGACAGTGGAGCAAAATGTCTTTATAGAAGTAGACGGTGACAAATTAATTTTTCCTATAAGTACCCAACCGAAAATTGTTTGAAAAGCAGTAGGCTCATCTTGGTGACTGTGTGTGTACAGAGAATAAATTAGCACCTAATAAAATGTCTACGTCTTCAGGAACATTAAATTCCGATTCCGCCAATTTTGTATTTGTCAAATGTGGCCAATTGCACACTGGTATAAAAGTCGTGGGCATAATGGAGCAAATTTTAGAAATAACCACTGCTTCCATAATTAAATTGGGGGATATCATCAGTTGCTTGAGAAGACATGTGCGCAAGTCCATGAATTGAGAGTGACACCCAAGAAAAGGGCAAACCTCAACGATTAAAACTACTAGTAGTCATAAAACTGGCTTCACTTGCATAGTCTAATAAAACTCTAACTTTCTGAAAGTTTTCTCGAATATAGAAAATCTCAATTATGGCAGTAGACATTAACACAGTAGCTTTAAAGCGAATTAAATTTGCTAATAAATTTACAGGTTGCGAAATCGAGCTAGAGAGTACCGAATTACTCAACGAAGGAGGTATAGTGGTTGAAGTGTCAACGTGAGGATTTTTTAAATTTAAAGTTTTTATTTTTTCTAATTGCCTTAGGCGAGGAAAGACCGACTGACTCTAATGCCGTGCACTGATCTAATAAGAATTTGACTAAATGTTCATAAGTAGGAATTTCACTAGAGGCATATTGCAACTCAAAACGTTTAACTGTTTCTAAGTCAAGTTTTTTAATTAGGATGTTAAATAAAATGAAACTCCAGGAATCAACAGGTAATTCAAACTTTCGGAATGCAACCCAATTTTCCGAAAAACATTCTAACAAATTTCTTAATGCAAGGGATGAATCAGTATTTAATTTTGGAGCATCCATTATGTCTTGCCAATAAGTGCTGACTAATAATCTATTATTTTGGTAACGATCTATTAAGGTTTTGTAAGCAATTTCATAATTCTTATCGGTTAATAATATGGCCTTCACTACTGCTAGTGAATTTTTAGACAAACAGGTTAACAGGTATTAAAATTTTTCAGAATTCGATAATGTATTATTATCATGAATTAAATATTTATATAAATCTAAAAATGAAGGTCAATCTTTAAGATTGCCATCAAACTTTGGCAAATCAATTTTAGGACGTTTAACACTAGGTATCTTTTGAATTGGTTCTAAAATAGATTGCGCTTCTGTTACAAATAATTTATTGTATATTTCTTTAATTAAATAAAAATCACTGAAATGAATGAAACTGATTTAATATTTGCCTCTCTGCAGTTAAATCCTCACCCTCAATTGGGGCCAAAAGATTCGTTAATGATAAATGATTACTCTGAAATTCTGATGCAATTTTATCTATGTCCATATATCTAATTTTTAACTGTGAATGTAAACTAGCATCATTTAACGAATCTTCCGCTACCCTTTTTAAATCATACAACCGATCTAACCACACATCTCGCATCCCTTTATATTGTTTAATTTTATTGGCAGCTATTTTGCACTAAATATTAAATTAGAAAAATAAAAAATTTTATATACAGTGTGGAAATTAAGTAACACACAAATTCAGTAATTCCGTTGATATTAATTTTTTTGAAAAAAATCTCGAAGGGGTATAGCGATTTTAACTTCAGCAAATATTTTCAGTCTATTTTAAGTTTCTTATGTCATTTATTTTTTAAGTTATGACGTCACCGACTTCTTTTTAAATGACAACGTATATTTTTTATTATTGATTTTGGTAGTAGATTTTATTCTGGTTCCGACCGTATAAAATTTTCAATATGTTATCATTTGAAAAAATCGAGAAAAGCAGTCTTAAAGTTCAAATAATAAAAATTCATTAAATTGGGTAAATTTATCTAGTTGCCGGTGTATCACATTAGTTACGGCTGTAAGATTTAAATATTTTGTAAATGTCACAATAGAATAACTGTTATTATTTTGCTTTTTTCTAAATTAGAAAAACTATTTTATTAATAAGAATGGTACAGTTGAGCGACAAACAGAGAATTGAAGTGTTAATAATGATTGGTTATGGCGACAGAGCTAGAACACATCAAGAAATGTCTCATCTTTTTAGAGAAAAATACCCAGATCAGCCCATAAATCAATCAACAATTAGTAGGATTGAAAAAAAATTTCGGGAACATGGCGTTGTAAAGAATATTCCAAAAACTGGACGTCCGGCGACATTAAATGAAGATGCACAACTTGATGTGCTACTAGAAATTGAAAACAATCCACATTCAACTAGTAGAAGCATTGCTTTGAACCACAATATAAGCCACACTACAGTTCTAAAACTTTTGAAAGTTCAAAAATTCCACCCATATAAGGTGCACTTGGTTCATGAGTTGACAGAAGATGACTTTGATCGTAGGCAAGAGTTTTGCGAACAAATGATGGAAATTTGCAACCGCGTTCCAATGTTTTTCCAGCGTGTTTTATTTTCGGATGAAGTAATATTTTGTTTAAATGGCCATGTCAAATAGACAGAATTGTAGATATTGGGCTAGGGACAATCCCCATTGGATGCGGGAAAGTCATACCCAATATCCTCAGAAAGTTAATGTTTGGGCAGGAATTATTGGTGACAGAATTATAGGTCCATTCTTTTTTTGAAAACAATTTGACTGGAGATAGATACCTGCAATTTTTACAGTTGGAATTGATGCCTGCATTAGCTGCATTATTCCCCAATGCAAATAACCCTGACCTATCAAATAATACCATTTGGTTACAACAAGATGGCGCTCCGCCTCATTACGCAATTATTGTGCGACGATACTTGGACCAAGTTCTCCCAGCAAGATGGATAAGGAGAAGAGGTCAGATAGAATGGCCGCCTAGGTCTCCTGATCTAACGCCATTAGACTTCTTTTTATGGGGGTACTTAAAAAGCAAAGTGTACAACAATCGACCCAATAACTTAGACGATCTCAGGCAAAGAATTCAACATGAGATTAGGTTAATATCGCCTTAAACTATTCAGAATATGAGAAATGAATTTTATAATCGTCTTGGCTATTTTCAAATGGTACAGGGTCGTCAATTTGAACATTTAGTGTAAATGCAATTTAACAACTGTTATTTCGGTGCTTATTTTTGTGTTTGATGATATTGTTAGATTTCTTTCTGGTTAAGCAATTTAGTTTCTTTTTATACTAATGTTTGCCTCACGAAGTTATCGTTATTACTAACTTTGAATTGAGCAGATAATAAATTTCTAGTTCGATTTTTCAACTATTTGTATAATTTCAAAATAAAAACGAATGTGCCGTCGATAACTTTCCGTCAAACTTAGGCAACTAGATAAATTTACCCAATTTAATGAATTTTTTCTTATTTGAACTTTAAGACTGTTTTTCTCGATTTTTTCAAATAATAATATATTGAAAGTTTATACGGTCGGAACCAGAATAAAATCTACTACCAAAATCAATAATAAAAAATATAGGTTGTCATTTAAAAAAAAGTCGATAACGTCATAACTTAAAAAATAAATGACATAAGAAACTGAAATTAGACTGAAAATATTTGCCGAAGATAAAATCGCTATACCCCTTCGAGATTTTTTTCCAAAAAAATTAATATCAACGGAATTACTGAATTTATGCGCTTCTTAATTTCCACACTGTATAGTTAAACGTACAAATATATAAGTATCGAATACTTTCAAAGTGACAGACTCAAACCACAGAAATTACTTAATTAATCAAGTTTTTCAACGTCTATAATGGTTCAATTATTTAGGTGCATTTAAATATGCACAATGAACCGGATAATATTTGAATGTCAATCAAGCAATTTTGTTTTAATAGACATAAATTATTCGTCAAGCTTTGTATATTCGCAATACTCAATAAAACACTCTGTATATTAATAAATTTGTGAAGTTACCAGTAAGCGAGAAATAAAGCTGTATTTATATGGATATGAAATAAAGTAAAGAAAATGATATCACTTTATTTCGTTTCGAAATAAAATAAGTAATTCATAAAGAAATTTACACTTTTTTATTTCCTCTGCAATAAAGTAAGTAATTCAGATGTGAAATAAAATAAGTAAATCAAAATATTCAAGTGAACACAAGAAGTTACGTTAGATATGAGAACAAAAATAAATAGAAATAAATTCGATATAAATTTAGTAACAATAAAATTTGGAATAATAATTATTAAATTAATTAACCACTAATCGGGCTTGATTGAAGGACCACAAAATGTATAATTATTATAAATAATTAAATAAATTTATACATTCGACTTTTTGCGATAGTGAGAGATGGAGCCTACCTTTTAATCCTCGATGAAACTGGCTTCAACAGTGGATGAATAGGTCGATATCTCTCGTCAATAACCACTAATAATTATAAACTGGTTTTAATTATTACACAATAATTTATTTAAAAGAATTGCACATTATTGCTGCGATGGGCCCGTGCCGCTATCATTCGAAGTACAACCCCAACCTTGTTGCTGCTGACCTTTTCGGGTATCCTCGGCGTGTTTCGGTTGGGGTACCAATCTCACTAATTTTATGAATTTATTATGCATAATGTAATTTAAACTTAAAAGGAGTAAAATTTTATTATTGCTAAACTTATACTAATTAAAAGGACTAAACACTAAGAATTTTGAGCGTTGAAAAGGTATTGTCTTCGATATTAATATCTTTTTTTCATCTCTTTAATTTTCAGTTTTAAACGTCCTTAGGTATAAATTTTTGTAAAATTCCAATAAAATCAACACTACTTTATAAATCAATTAATTGTTAATTGAAATAATATGTCCTCTGTAGAATAAATTACATTTTAACGCCTAATATAAGCGATAGAGAACACTTTGTATACTTATCTCATTAAATTTTTTATTGTTTATCTTCATATTTTAACATTCTACTAAAATACTTTCTTTTACTCTTTCCTTGAAGTTTTATTTCGAATTTCTTTTGTCCCTTAACAAACATTTTGTTTGCTGCACATTGACTGTTGCATTAGACATTTTGTAGAATGCCTAAAATACCCTCATGATTTTGCAAATTACTTAAACTTCAAGCCATTTTGCACAATTCCTGGTAAATGGGTCAGTTTGCAGAATATATAGAGATTTTGCACATGGTCGGGTTTCGTGCATTGGCGGTAACATGTAAATGAAAATAAATCAATAAATTTTATTTAGTTTATTTGGTTATAAAAAAGCTTAAATTAATAGGAAAGTATCAATAAAATTATTTGTCATTAATAGCATCCGCTCCAATACGAACATATATTGCCATAAATGTATAATAAATTTTGGAGAATTATGGCAAAATTATTTTTACAACTATTTATTATTCCATACAATGGTTCAATGTAACATATTTTATTAATTTATTTTTATTTTATTAGACATTGAAAACAAGATTTATTTTAAAATACCTAATTTATATTTATTTATTATTTAATTGCAAAAATACATCATTTTGAATGTTTTCATATTATTAACTTCTAATTTGATCGAACAAATATCTTTTCTCATTTTCTTATTTTAACAAACAAACTTGTTTTAATTAAAACATTTATTGTAAAAATATTTTATTCGGAGAGGCATGGCCAATTCGATGGTTTAAATTACAAGTTTCCCCAGTCGGTTATATTTCGATTTAAACTAAACTGTGGAATTTCAAATATAAAAATATGGACTAATGTTTGAATACTATTGCCACATAAAATATATCTGTTTAAAAGTAAAAAATATGATTAATGCAGTAAAAATATCATTGGAAAACAATAGTCTAATCAAGTTTCTTAAATATCAGCTGTTTTATAATATGTAACAAAGTAAACAATAACTAAACAACGTTATCAATTTCAGTTTCCTTTTTTGCAGAACATTCAACATTAATATAAACTGTACAGTTTAGAGTTTAGATAAGCAGTTGGATCCTTATTTGTATTTTTCTGTTCTACTTTATGTCAATGCAGCAGTATATCTGTTGTGTTGTAAACATTCTGGAAATATTTCTGCAAATATATGTAGTAGGTACATATCAGAATCATGTGTTTAAAAGAAAAAAAAATGTAAAAAATGTATTAAGGAACCTGTACTATATCAGAAAATAAATAACTTTATTGAACAAGGTAAATTGTAAAAACATACCAGATATCGAAAAACGAAAAGTTAGCTCGTCTAACAGTCGGTAGGCTGTCAACAGACAATCCCGGGAAGGCCGCTAGCCTGATGCAGGCGGCGAGGCAAGCCCGGGTGGAGGGTCGAAGAGACCTACCCAGGAGGTTTGCCACTCTGCTAGCGGTGCAGGCGGGCAGGCCCAGGCGGTGGGTTAGTTGACAGTCAAGGACCGTGGTTCGGAGTCCACGCTAAACTGTAGGTCCCTAGGTAAAGAGGGCCCATTGTGGCCTACTTGTCTAGTAAAATAAGTAGCTACTACTACTACTAGTAATATTATACACAAAAAATATTAAAAACAAATTACATATATATATATATATATATATATATATATATATATATATATATATATATATATACATATACAGGGTGTCCCAACCAAAAGTAGGGTGCCCCTGAATAACTTTGGATAAAAATTTTTTGAAAAATTGGTGAAACACGTCGACCTTGTTTCCAAGGGGGACATATTTTAATGTAATACTTGTATATCTATCATCATCCCTCTACCCTACACGGCGACCCCCTCAAAAAATTCAAATGGCGAGGGGTGTCAAGTGATACATCTTTTGAAAGTTCTTGCAATTCCCTACATAACTGTGTATTTCTTTTAACTTTTATCGAATCGTTCTTAAGGAAAATAATTTTATTTTTGATGATTACGCACAATCGAAATCGTTTAAAAAATCTAAAATACACGGCATTGGGTATTGGAATTTATAAAAAATACTACATTTTTTAGTGCTCTCATATCAACACGAGTTTTTTCGACAGAAAACACTTTCCTTGTCCGTTTAGTTTTAGAATAATAAAAGACTCAAAAGTATTTGATAGTCCTTGAACATTAATTTGTTCACAACCAATTTTAAATCGAGATACATTTTACTAGAGTGAGTTCTCAAAATGGTTTATACCCTTCAGGAGAGAATAGAAATTGTCAGCATTTATTTTAAAAACGAAAATTGTGCTAGAGCTACGGAGTGTGCGTGCGAGCGTGTGCGCGCGCGTGTGTGTGCGCGCGTGTGTGTGTGTGTGTGTGTGTGTCGTGTGTGCGTGTGTGCGTGTGTGCGTGCGTGCGTGGCCACGATAACTTAGAAAATATGAATGTGAGACTTCCCAAATTTGGCAAGTAAGATGTTTAACAACATTTTAGGTGACACATTAAATGTGGTTAATGTGAATGAAAATATATTTTCCAAGTACTTAAATAAAGCTGATGTGATGAAATATTTTACACATTTGGCCTCATAAAATGGGGTTAGGATAAATTTAACAGTTTGACATTTGAAAGGTCTAATTTAGTTACAAAAATATCAATGTCAATAAGAAGAAATTATTAAAATATATGACATGAATTATTATTGACAGTATCGAATGACACTAATAATTAATTATTTAAAAATGTTAATGAAACATTTCAAGTTACTCTATTAAAATTTAATTGAGACAAGTGAAGAATTAAATAGAATGATTTTTTTAGATTAGGAAAAAAATACTGGTATAAGAAAGTTATGTGATGGCCACATCAGATATTTTGTATTAAGTAAAGATTCCAAAAATGCCAAATTATATTTTGTGCATGGAGCCTATTTTACATGATTTAAAAAAATTTGAGGAAGTTTTTAACAGGACAGTCTGGAAGTACAACGGGGTCCATTTTGAAAATCTCCTAAATTGAGAAGGTAGGTCATTGTTGTCCTATTAATGTTACTTGATTTAAAAAATCCAAATTATGACATGCCGTCATTTTGGTCTAGGTGCGTATGAAGATGCAAAATTTTGGGATGATATACTACTCACCGCACTGAGACAATTTAAATTATATATCTAACGAGCTCCCTTTCCATTAAAAGAAAATTAAAAATGCTGCTCAGTCACAATATTGATTTTTACGAAAATATAGGGTTACCAACTTAGGTCACATAGTATATGGCACAAATCAAAAACGATACATTATATTATTATGACATACTTTTTTTATATATAAGAATATAACCGTACTAGGTGTAAATAAACTCAAATAAAAATTATATCAACTGAAAGAAAAAAAATCAATGGGCCGAAGAGGAAGAAACTACTATACTACCATATTACAAAATTCACAACATCATTCTATATTGTTTTTTTTTTTTAAAGGATATCTCTTTTCTCCAACTCATCTGTTTCTGTATCAAGCTTGAAGCTGTTAACCAATAAACTGTTTAAATAACGAAATGAGAATCTAACTATGATTAGATAATACAGTCTAAATAAACTTATGATGTAATTCACTAATTGATTCTTTCGTTTTGTGGGGGACAAATTTTTCAGTAATTTATTTTATGTTGACGAGTTTTTTTTTTGGCTTTTGGTCGTAGACCATGCAGTCAGTTGACTTGAGTCGTTAATCGAAAGAGAGTGCATTTGAGCTTAAAAGAGAAAAGTAAGAGTAGCTCCAAAAGAGTACATGTACTCTTTAAAGAGTAAGGTTGGTAACCCTTAGTCATTGATGTGTTTTGAGTTTCAATTCTCTAAATTAATCGATTCATAAAATAATAGGAGGAGTCATTTCTGAGCCGCACGGTATAAAACATAAGGCAAAAGAGAAAGGGTGAATACATTGAAATTGAACAATACAAAATAAAAGGAACAATATAGGCAAGAAGTAGGACCTAAATGATATAGTATGTGATTAGTAGACAGAGGACAATTTCCATAAATCCCGGGACTGGCTTACCGATCGTCCCCATAGGGAAGGAAAGTAGCTGTGTGCGTGCGCAGCAAGTTCTAGACCATATTCCCTATTCACTATTCAGTCAGATTTAGTTTGTTTTACAAACATCGCAATGCGCGTATGGCAGACAAATTGTTACAGATCGTGAATAAACCTATAGTTTTTAATATACGTACGAATAGAGCAGGTAAATATGAAAATTGGGCGATTCGGGAGGTCATTCTGGGAATATAAAAATTTAATTTGCTAATTATTTCAGGTGCATCAAAATCATTGCGCAACACTGTAAATAAAAACATTTGGTTATTATTATGTGTTTTACTGATATGACCCTTTTATACACTTTACATGTTAATATGAGCCAACCGTATTAGCTCTCGCTGTTTGTACGCAGACGTCTTTTTTCAATTAACTCTACTAAGATTTATTATCATTTCTCTTTATTTTATGAAATCGCCAAATCGTATTTCAACATATGTCCAAACAAATTCCACTAAAGTAAAATATTTCTCCTTATCTGGTCACGCATGATTATAATTTAGAGTTTTAATAAACTAATTGCTTTGTGGAGAATTATATGGAGTTTCCAAACAAACTATATAAATAATCTGGAGCACTGTCTGCTGAAACAGCAGAGTCCTCAGAGACTCGGTAAATCCACTTCGTTTGGTCTGTTGTAATATATTTTCTAGCCCTGGAAATACATTTTTATGGTCAACATTGCGGTTAGGGTAGCATTATAATTCAGTTTTTCAATTCCATTTTTATTTTTTATCATGCTCAGAGCAATCCTTTTCATATAAATTCATATTGAATATTCAGTATTCACTTACATAAAAATAGAAGGGCCTTAGATAACATATCTGATCTGGAGATCTGTAGAAGTAACAGAATTAAAAAGATATCGTCTACATTTTTGTCTTTTCTTAGAAAGTAATTTTGAGTTAATTAAAAAAAAGATCCGCTAAATGGTGAGTTATTAACTAGCCATGTTTGGTGTGCCATGTTTAACTTCGTAAAAATTTATAGAGAGTGGTATTCTTTTGTTTAGTTCTTTTTGTGCACAATCCGAAAATCTTTTATGGCCGTTGAAGGGGGAATAAACACTAATAAACACTCCTATTTCACTACGGGTCTATGTGTTTTAGAACATAATATTTGGTGTTAATGTTATCTATTATGTTTTAAATATATGAAAGAAATTTGCTTTTTAATGTTTCAAAAATATTTTATTAGAAACTCTACACGTGTTTCGGCTTTTTAGGCCTTTGTCAAGAGTACAGGGAATACTGAACAGTAAAATTTGTGTTCATTGCTTATATAACCACATCTTGTACCTACTATAAAACTATTGTAAAATATGTTTTTATAAGTTGAATATCACTTTATTTTTTAAATTTAAATTATTTTATTTAAAATATGGTGGCCGGTAAAAATTTGTTATTCATTCGTTAAATTTTTCTTATTTTTAACAGCCTTACTTATTTCTAATTGTTCTAATAGATCAAGTTTCTTTCCTTTCTTTTCCGAATGGAGTAATTTGACATTGTTTAAATCTATAAAATGACTATTTTCTATACAATGTGTTGACATGCCCGTACTATATACATTGTTTACAATAGATTTCCTGTGTTCCTCGAATCACTTTTTTTACATTTCGTCCAGTTTGTCCAATGTATATAGCATCACAGTCACTACATTTTAACTCATATACTCCTGTTTTTTGTAGCTTTTCAGTTTTGTCTGTATTATTAATTAACATTTTACCTAAATTATTTTTATTTACTGAAATTGTTCTACATCCCAGTTTATTCAGTTTAACTAACTCCATTGCTGATCTTAGGCCTATAATTAATACATTTATATTTCTTATTGCATTCCTGGGAAGAAGCGGCATAAAACTCTTTACATAATTTTTTTTCACAACAAACAAAAGAAAACCACCAAAACACTATATACTGCACTCAGTGCAGTATATAGTGTTTTGGTGTTTCGTGGAAAACTACGTCAGTGTTATAAAAAATATTGTCCTATTAAATATCATAGGTAGGTTGTTAGCTTATTTAGTGATGCAATGGAATATATTGTTTCACAGCAGAACACTTTATAAATTCATTTGCTACATTATCCACATTTAAAGCGCATGTTTCTCCTTGGTGGATATGTACCATTACTAAATGATTTAATATCTATTGCCTCATGGCCTGACGAATACCGTGTGTAAAACAGTTAATGTGACCAACTGTTAACAAAGACCGATTGAACAGCGAGATGGACGTAACAGTGTGAGTGTATTGTAGCTGAGAGATGGGACATAGACTGAGCATGTCACTATGTTCACTGGGTGTGTCTTTTTCTAACTGGCCACACATGGTGCAAATATATGGTATACGTTTTAAGCCTCTGTAGGCAGGAGAATGATCGCTCCACTGTGCATGCCACTAAAAAAAGTTATGAACTATTTGAATTCACTTAGCATTTAACCGGTCGTATGGCCGTTTTGGCGATTTGGAAAAAAAGCAATATATCATTGAAATTTTAAATTTTAGAATGTTACTGCTTAACATTGTCAAAGAACTATCATGGTGTAGCTTTAGGCGTTTTGCATCAAAATCAGACCTATACAAGATCGAATCTTCACATCTTCTGATCCAGTAACAAATCGCTTCATTTTTGTTAAATGGTACATTGTATCAGACTGAAATCTTGTATTGAGACTACTTAATGTTTAATCGACTATTTCGAAGAATATCTGTCGATATTTATCTTTGGGAGTCTAAAAATACAGGATGATTGATGACTAGTTATCCAGACGACGACGTAGACGTTTCCTTTTGTGAGGCAGAATCGGTTGCTCGATTTCAAATTCAGCGCACCCCTTTAAAGTGTCGTCCCATAGAAATTCAAAATCATTTTCTCATTGTTAGTTATTATAACGCAATTTTTTAAATATATACGCAATTAACAACATTCTCTAAATGGGAGGCGTTTTTTGGAGTCCAGACTTCAGTGTTTCTGTCCTAGAAAACACTTTCATCATCAATTGGATGAGGAAAACATTCTTAAACGTTAACACTTTTTTCAATATTTGTGGTAGATGCACGTTGCGAACTCAACAAAGTCAAGGGGTAAACAGAATCGTGGTCTTCCGGCTACATTTTTTCGTCTGTTGGAGTTGCGGGATTGGCGAAACTATGCGAACTGATATTGTCCGTTAAGATTTACACAGGTCTATGAAATCTTTATTTTTTTGAGAGAAAAGTAAAAGTAAAGTAAATGGATGAATTTATTGTTGTGAAGAACATTAAAATATATTATAATAAAAGAAGCTAAGTAGGCCTTGGAAAGAAACAATCGAGAAGTTAAAAAATTGGGGCATACATATTTAATGATTTTTATTTACTTAGTGGAATGATCAATAAAATTTAATATCTTAATCCAAAATTTATTAATGCACACTTGATTTCTTTATAAATGATAGTTCGGATTGTTGTGTTGAAAACGTATGATTATTTTTAGAAAAAAATGTTAAAATTAAGTGAAAGCACAGCTGCTTTTTTTATGACATTTTCAAGGCCTATTTAGTTTCTATTATTACGTATTTTGGTGATGTTTTTGACAACTCTACCCCTTAATAAAATAAATATCGTTTGAAACGTTTTGATGAAATTTTGTACAAAGGCATTTTGATGGATCTTGATTAACGCAATGGTGTCTGATTTTGAATAAAATATAGTTTCCTAAATTTTGGGAATAAAAATCGTGGTAGGCCGTGCGTGTGTAACGAGGATTCCAATATGGTTAAAAAATGCAGATTTATTTGACAACGTGTCAAAATATTGAATCCAAGATTAAATTTTTATTCAATCCCCATTTCTCTAAAATTGTTATAATCCAGGTTTAAAATATAATTCTTTTGTATTTTAACACCATAATAAACATAAACTTTTTGTTTCGGTATTTCTGAATGCTGTTCTAGTTAGATATATTTATAATCCAGGATTAAATATTTAATTCTTTGGGAAATCCAGCGAGGCATAGTGCTACAATGAAAATACATTTGAAATAAGAGATATTAATTTATACTTAAAAATAAAATAAGAAAGTTATTACTAAATTTAACGTAAATTGTATGTTCACCAGCTCGTTGTTAATTAAAATGAAAGGTAAATATCATAATAATTTATATCTTATATACCAATTTTCTACTGGGTTAATTTATTTTAAATTTTACTACCTCTATTAAAATACTTACACGCACTTAATTTAATCAATAAAATGTATACTTGTAAAGGCAAAGGTATAATGTTATAGCATTTTTTACAGTCAGGTTGATATGTAAACCAGTATTATTAAATCAATATTGAAGGAAACACGTCCTTTGCTTTCATAGGATGTTTATGTAAAATATGAACTAATTTTACCTTCTATGTCATATAGTGTACTAAAAAATGGCCTTTCATTCGATTATAGTAAAATTTATATAAAAGTGTTTATTTCTTTTCATCACAAATTTTCCTAATAATATTAATACAATAGAGGCACGAAGTTGTCTGACAGTTCTTGATAGTAAAAATATTTCAAAATGAGACGCAGACTATCTTATGTCGACAAATTACAATGGTCATTTCCCACAATTTTTACTTCTCTATTAAATTTCTTCTGAATTTTTTAAGCCCCAGTAAGGGACGAAAAAATTAACAAAGACTTGTTGTTAGTCTTCTGACGTTATCCAACTAGTTTTGCACTGACAAGCGGTCAATGAAGACGGCACTCTCGTTATGGTAGTTTGGCTTAAAGCGTGTCCTTAGTTACAGAATTTATTTCATCAGTAGCAATACAGTACCGAATCTGACACATCGACTATCAACGTTCCATTATCATCAATAAATCTGGTTGAAACGCGCTGCAGGACATAGGCGTACGCGTCATAATAAACGTAATAAAAGAAACTAGTAACAAAAACAATAAACTGTTACAATTTATCACAATGTTTGCACAACTTACCATCTCAACTAGCTTGATGAACTAGTTTGGTTAACATAAACTGAAAAACATCTGTAAAAATTTTGCAGCATCAGGTACGTTTTTTGTGTGAAAAAAATATTCTTATACTTTGAGAACGACCGTTCGACATCTATTGATGTAATACAGGCATACTTAAAATAGTCTTTGAACGCACTTAACGGATCTGGACATGCACTATCAGTACTACTTTTCTTTAAAACATGTGCGAACTTTTCTCTAACGCGCTCATTTTTTACGTCACCTATAGTGTGTAGCAGTCGATTTACTTCATCCACTATTTGCAGTGACTCCGCTAACAGTAACGCACTGTTTTGTAAGTTTTTTATGGCGTCATGTAATCTTTTATAGTTCTTGTGAATCGTTTTTAAATCTGTTTCACCGGCAATATCTTCGAATTTTGTCTGACTTTCCTTAATAGCTGCAGCCTCGTCAGGATTGAATTGTAGTATCACAGCTTTTATTTGTTGTAAATATTCATCATAATAAAAAGTTGCCTTCAACCACGTTCTCCAACATGTAAGAATCGGCTGTGGTGGTTCGGCAATACCGAGATACTTGCTGTCAAATGCGCGAAGACTTTTAGGAGATTTAAGAAACACTTTTTTTGGACTTGCTATTAACGTAAAACCATGTCGAATAGTTTCTGCCACAAGATGTAAAACATGCATTTTACACGTAACATATGCCAACCTACAACCGTGTTCTTAAAGAGAAGGCCTAAGAAACGCATTGTCGCGGCACCATCGGTCACAAACATCAATACTTAACTTGTTGACGTGTCAAGTTTTTCTAACGTCTTAGCACCACCCGCGTAATTGTTTTGCCAGTACACTCAGAGCTAGTAACAGTGGAAATGTTGATTTAAGAGGATCGAGTACACATACTATTACATTTACAAATGATTTTTTTTTACAATCTGTCGTCTCGTCAACACATATACACAACCGTGTATTTTTTAATACACATTTGATCTTATTTACTGTAACTTTGAGTACAGTTGGTACATGGTTACGCAATGTTGTGCGACCTGGTAATGTCACATGGGGATTTTATTTAATCCAGAAAATGGTTATCTATCGAGTATGCTCAGTGGAACATCACAGGCAATTAGCATGAACAATAAATCAGATATAAACTATGTTGTCAAAGGCACACCATTTGTTTAGTTTTATACTGCACAGTATTTACGGGACGTCTACAATCATATTTGTCCCAGCACATCAGGTCTATCTTGCACACCTTACAAATTCTTGTAGCACCATTATAGAATAAATCGGGGAATTCACCGATAAATTTATTCACTTCGGCAGCGTATGGCCGTTTTTGACCCTTGTGCACATCTGACATACTTTATTATTAAATTAATATCAACAATAACATACAACAAATAAAATTATCAACAATACAACACTATACAATACAACGCAGAGGAATAAATTAAAAGTCAAACCCTACGACACGTAACAATGGACTGCAACAGATAAATATAAATGGATAGCAAATCTCGCGTTCGCTTCATATTTGTCCGCTGGTAAACACCCAGTATTACACCGTTGAACTGTCGCACGACTCGCCAGATTTAATCATCAGTCTCCCTGGAGATGTGTAAGTGGGTGGTCTTTGAATCTAGGATTTAAGTGTTAGTATTGGGGGAGGGTGAGGGGGAGCTAAAATGCTTTGACCTAAACCATAAGCATACATCTTAGATAATAGCTAACGGGGCGAAGCTAAGAATGTGTGTCTGACCAATCAGAGAATTTTGTTATGTTAAGGATAAAATAACTGTTAGTATATCAATAAATATGGGGGTGTGGTAAGCAATGATAGCGTTTGTTATTATCTAGATGTATGTTACTTTATTTACATTGGTTAAATTTTAAATAATAAGTCTTGACCTGTCTAAAACCTATAGACATTAACCCAAGTGTACACCGTCCACTTTCTTAATTTTTTAATTGTTACCTAGACATGGAATAAATTACTTTTTTTACAATAACAAACGTTCTCATTGGTCAGGCTTGTACAAACTTTTAATAGTCTCACATCCATATCCACCAATATCTATCCATATACTAGCAGCCATTGTAGTCTTATAACAAAAGCTCTCATTGGTCATCTCTAAGTTCCATCACTACTATCTTAGCCTATGATGAAAGTCTCTTAGCTCCCCATCCCCTCCCCTGACACTAACACCTAGGATCTAGATTCTATGATCGCCCACGTACACGCCCCCAGGGGCCACTGATGATAATGGAGACAGGACGTTCGTTGGCAAAAGGTGCGCCAGAATCAGTACTGTTTTGCTACTTTCATTGATAACCTTAATAGGTTTACAATAAATTACATGAAACATTTTTGAATTTCATCTATCAAAAACTAATGACAACAAAAATGCCAGAAAAGTTATTAGTACTCTCCCTGAGAGAATTACACTTAGTTTCCAAAAAGGAAAATAAATGCATATATTTTATACTGAATGCAAACTAAAATAGTAATGAAAAAAGTATGATATATGCATTACAGAAATTAATGTAAAAATTCGCGAAATAAGTCAAAATTACAGATATTTACTTCGACAGTCCTCAATTAACAAAACACAGTAATATGAAAACAGGAAATATGACAATACAGATTGAGCCATGTAGTATTAGAACCGTAAGACATGGTAAACGAGAAAATCAAATGTGTACAACAAAAACAGAATTATTCTCATATCACATGTGTTAGAAAGAACAGCAAATGACAATAAATAGTGACATTTAGAATTATTAGTAATAAAATTCATATACGAGTGCAAAGGTTACAACTGCACAGAAAACACGAAGAAGGAAAACAAGTCACATCATTATGCTGGGTTCGATAGTGTGAAGCACAGTGGTGCGTTCCACACGAACTTCCCAGGTTCAAAACCGGGTAGGATTAAGTCGATGAAATATAATGTATTAGCGGACCTGCTCGCGTCACCATCTTACTGTGGGGTCCATAGATCTACAATGCAAGTGGGTTAAAGATCTCTGTCTCACGACAAAGTAGGGGTTTGGTAAAATTTTTAGATTAGGTTAGGATAAGGAAAATAGGCCGACGTTAAATAAGTGATTAAGAAAGGAGTTTCTTCGATAAACATCTTTTAAGAAATATGGTGGATTTTGTAAGCAAAAATAAGACACATTTTAAAACAAAAATGTTCTAAAACTTTTCCTAACGTAGATACGAACTTTGAAAGTTGAGACAAAAACATTATTATAACAGCTTTAGATCAGTGGCGGATCTACCATGGAACGATTTTTTTGTGATGAAGAGGTGAAGCAATTTCGTTTTATAAAGTCGCTCAGATCAAGAAAAGCTGAATCGAAGGCGCAAAGGATGCTATTGGCACACTTTGGGCGGATAGATTAGTCTACCAAAAATTTTATTTATTGGCATATTCATGTCGAAATTTTATCGAAAAACATTTCGTTCATAACTAAACTAAAAACAATCATCTAATAAATGCAAAATGTATTTACTGTGTGATTTTATTTTATGGTATTTGCGTATATATATATATATATATATATATATATATATATATATATATATATATATATACACAAAAAAAAAAAAAAAAAAAAAATATATATATATATATATATATATATATATATATATATACATATTAGGTTTGAAAGGAGGCTTATGTAATATCCAAATATTTTATTTATTATTTTTTTATAGAAATGCAGAAACACGAAGCAAATAAAATAACAGATTTTTAAAAATATATAAAAGAATGGGTTTATGTAGGTTAGGTTATGAATGTCATTGTGGTTACCAAAATTACAAAGAATCTATCATTAATTTAAAATGTTAAAATAAATATGAAAAATGTTCTTACTTTGAATTACGTATTAAAATATTTTTACTTTCTTATACCTTATATAAGGAAGTATAGAAATCGTGATTTTTTTTACCTCGAGATTTTGATTCATATGTAGGTTATGAATTCTCCTGAATCCATTCTGACTATTTTCCGAATGATGCCTATCGGTGCGTGTGTGTGGATGTGTGCGTGTGTGTGGATGTGTGCGTGTGTGTGGATGCGTGCGTGTGTGTGGATGTGTGCGTGTGTATGGATGTGTGCGTGCGTGTGTGTGTGTGCGTGCGTGTGTGTGTGCGTGCGTGCGTGTGTGCGTGCGTGCTTGTGCGCACACACATTTGAGTCCGCGTGCGTGTGCGTGTGTGTGTGTGTGTGTTAGTGGGTGCGTGGGTGGTTCATTCGCCATAGCAGCTACAGTTTTTGAGATAAAGCTTTCTAATTTGCTACACACATTCTAGAGGTCAAGAAAGAGATTGAGTTTGTTGTAGCGCCAAATCGGTCATCTGGAACGTGGCCTACCGGGCCCCAACATTTCTATTTCTAACTTTACAAAAAAAAATTATTCGAGATGAAAGATTATAAATCAGATCTGTTATACAAATCCATTATAATATTGTTTTCAAATGTTAATGTTTAAATAGAGCTATAAATTAATATTTTATAAATATTTTGGCAACACCATAAAATTTGAATTTTGATTGACACTTTAAAATTTGAAATGTCTAAAAAAGTATTAGTAAAATTTCACCAGTGACTTTTTTTTGAAACGTTAAAAATTACTTTTATTACAAACTACACCACACATCGAGTTTTACTACGGTGAGGAAGCTCTCATCCCCAAGTAATTGGCAGCAGTTTTTTGTTATAATTTACGACTGTCTTTAAAGTTAAAAAAAGATAAAACTTTAAAGTTCAAAATGATAACACATTAAAATTCAAAAAAGAAAAAACATTTAATACAAAGAAACTAAATTAATACTCACTCTAATTTAAATCTTGATTGTGATAAGTTCGAAGTCTTAACATTTTTTTAGTCTTTAATGTGGTAATTAGTGTTGAAAATGATTTCCGAAATTCTTATTGAATAAATAATCAGTAACCAATCACATCACTATAAAGTAACATAATCAGATTCAGCATGTAACTTATTTAAAACAAGGAATGGTAAAAATTTGAGATGAATATACATTATAAATTATAATATATTAAATTTAATTTGACACCCTGACAGCTCCATTTAACCTCGATGGGTACAACTGTCTTTAAACTGAAGACATTTCTTTCACTCACTTTAAATATATAATTTTCAATCATGTTGGAATTGCCTATTGACTGTTTGTGAAGGGTTTTTCTCTAATAAATGTTTCATTCATTCAATTTCTTCTGGGGATACGTCACTTTTCATAAGGGAATATCGAACCAATTCTATTATTAACAATTTGTGATTCGTACAAACTCAAACGAAAGTGCGTTTATAACATGGTCAATGCGTCTCTTATAAGAAACATCAGAGGGACTGGGGATTGAACGTTTTAATTCTTAATAGTATTGGAAAGCTTTTCCCTCTCTTTATAAAAAAACTGCGTCGTATCTTCAATTTACAGACTGTATTATTTTTTAATGAAAAAGGATTATTAGAATTCTAACTGAAAATTTTTAACGAAGTGTACATAATAAGGTTGTCTAAAAGAAAAAAATGTAGATTTCGAATTCGATTTGGCCGATTTAGACTAGTCGGTTTATTCGAATTAGACGTTTTAGTCATATTGGGTTGATTAATTCAGGAGTTTTAGTAAAATAGAAGCTTCTTTTACTAAATTTATTTCTTTTAATCGTTTTAGATGAACTCAATAAATGACTTTTTCTCCAAATATATAAAAACAAAGCTGAGATGTAGTCTATTGAAACAAATTCAAAACAAAAAAATCAAAAATTACAAAAACAACAACAGTAAAAACAATACACATAGGATAATATACACATTATCTTATTTAAAAATTATTAATTTTACAAAACAAAATATCAAGTAACTGCATTTGTTTAAAAAAATATTACAAGTAATAGATATTTAACAACTCAAAAAGAAGACAGGTCACATTATAATATAACAACATACTATTTTATACATTACAATGTACAAGTTCAACAAAAAATAGAATATGTAAAAATATAAAAATGTATATAAAATATCTGATGTGGCCAGCACATAACATTCTTATACCAATATATATCATCCTGATCTAAAAAAATAATTCTATTTAATTCTTCACTTACCTCAATTAAATTTTACTAGCGTACCTTAAAATGTTTCATTAAAAATTTTAAATAATTAATTATTAACGTCAATCGATACTGTCACTAATAATTCATGTCATATATTTTAATATTTTTTTGTTATTGACATTGACATTTTTGTAACTAAATTAGACCTTTCAAATATCAAACTGTTAAATTTATCCTAACCCCATTTTATGAGGCCAAATGTGTAAAATAATTCAGTTTACATCATCTTTATTTAAGTACTTGGAAAATATATTTTATTCGCTTGATATAGTAGACATGATTTTTAATCTTTCATCAAGAATATATTTTTTTGCAAAGTTAAATATAAAAAAGTTTGGATCCCGTGGACCCAAAGCTGGCCAATTTTGCTCGTCACAGAATTTTTCATTGTCTTTGGCCTTTAGAACAAGTGTACCAAATTTGAGAGCTTTATCTCAAAGACTGTGGCTGCTATCGCGATACTACAGATATGCTGACATTTTTTTTTCATAAAGATGTTTTTTTATTATAAATCGTCGAGATTCGTCCAGAAATGCAATAAAAAATTTTAAATTTTTTTCCCGAAATTTTATCCTTTTTTCTTCTTTCATTCATTATGTCTCTTCTGGTGGTACCACATTCATCAAATTTAATGTGTCACCTAAAATGTTGTTGACAATCTTAACTGCCAAATTTAGTCTTCCATCAGTATCTTTTGAGTTATCGCAGACGCGGACGCGGACACGGACATGGACACGGACACGCATACGCACACGAACACGCTCACGCACACGCACACGCACACGTACACGCACACTCACACGCACACGCACACACACACACACACACACACATACACAAACAAACAATACCAAAAAATCACAAACCATACAAATATTTAGAAAGTACTTCAAAAAGAAGACATAAATTCGTCTACTGGTTTTTTCAATTAACATGAACTTTATTGCTTTTTTAAATTTATGATTATTTGGTAATATTTTGACATGTTCAGGCAGTTATTAAGAAACTTACAGCCGTTAAAGAGTAGACGTTTTTGGAACAACATAGTATCGTGCTTGTTCCCCACAGTTTTTGTTTGTTGTTATATACAAAACACAATATTTCATAAATATAAACAGACACAAAGGTAAGAATTTTAAGTGACTTAAAAGCCTCTCTACATGATTCACCATATCTAATATTTGCAACTATCCGTAGAACTATCTTTTGTAATAAAAAAACTTTATGCGCATTGGAGGATAAACCCCAATGCACAATACCATATTTAATGGTACTATGAAAGCATCCAAAATACAACTGTTTGACAATCGACTGACTGCATTGTTTATATGTTACGGACAGTTGTTATTTCCGCATTAATGCGTAACCTATTTTTTTACACAAGGTTACTTTCTTAAATATTTCTGTGGCAAGCTTCAGCTTCATAAAGATTATTGCATGTTATTAATATGTTAGTATCGTCGGCATAGAACGATATAATAGTGAAGCGATGTTTAATGTAGATGAGCATATCATTAATATACATAAGAAATAAGGTTGGTCCCAAGACGGAGCCTTGTGGTACTCCTGTATCAACAACCGTTAGATTAGATTCAGCATTATTAACAGAGACTGTCTGGCGACGACCTGACAGATATGATGCAAACCATTTATTTGTCACGCCTCTTTCCCCGCATTTTTCCAATTTTGATAATAATATCACATTATCAACACAGTTGAATGCCTTGGAAAAGTCGATGAAAACCCCAAGGCAACCTGCGATTAATCCAAAGCCGTTATTATCCCATTCACTAATTCACTGAGAGTAGTATCTAGACTTTTATGTTTGGTATAACCATGCTGATTTTGTGAAAGAATACCGTTAACAACGAGGAAGTTCATAATTTGCGAATTAACACAATGTTCAAAAACTTTTGGGACCTCGGTGAAAGATTTATACCTCTATAATTAATTACCAGCCTCGTATCCCTTTCTTATGAAGCGGTATAACTTTCGATATTTTTAGTTTGGTAGAATACACTCCTTGTTTCAATGAAAGATTAATATTATAGGCCAAGGGTAAAGCTATATAAGGAGATATCTTAAAAAAAAAAAAATAGATATTTTATCGGTATCTGAATTTGAGTTCTTGAGATGGACAATTATGTCAAATATATCTTCCGGGATGTCAGCTTTGAAAAAAAAGTTATTAAAAAGTGAATGAAAGCAACTGTTACTAAAGAATATAAAAATTTTATGAATGTTTTATATGTTGTCTGTTCTTGTTTGTTTTGTAAAAAATATGTTAATTTTTGAAAATATTATTGCTCAGAATATATAACATATACCGGTACTGTACGTATGTTTCAGGAGTAATTTAAACTTGGCGAGTTGTTTTTAAGAAAAATTAATAATATAAACATTCTGAACAGAGTTAAGAACAGAAAACGGAATATTAATGTTAACAGAACATAAATTAGACAACCACCAGATCCAAAGACGGACTTGCACAAGTGAGGATTACACTGATGATTGGTTACCGGACAATTTTCATGCTTGCAGGACAAGTAAATGGGTTAGGAGAAAATGACAATCATTTCTACGGAACATTTAAAATACAAATCTCGAATGTCTTAACATTTCATGAAACCTTCTGTATTGTATTCAAGGCATTAGTACAAATTGATGGGTATGGGCCAGATAAGTTATATGAATCATATTTGGGATACGGGCATCGTAAAACCCTGACAGCTTTACACTGTCTCTCAGGATAGTTATTTTCAAATTTTGGAATGTCATTTCAGGAATCAGTCCTTCTTGGTGTTAAAATATGATGTATCAAAAATCAGTTAAATCTGTGTTTTATAGGGTGTTTTATAAGTCAATTTATAAAATTCGTCACTAATAAACTACCTTTATCTTTCAATATATAAAAAAATTCCAATCAAAGACGTTGTTTAGACTGCAGTTTGTGTCTACTTACCAAATTTTAGGAATATACATTTGCTTTATTGGAACTGTCTTTTTTCAGCAGTAGCCAGTTTTTTTGTTGAAAATAAGATAAGACGTTAGGAACGTTATTCGCAGTACTAATTTATGATTTCAGAGCACTCTCAACTTGCAAAGATGAACTTTAAAAATTCAAAATAAAATACTAATTGTATACACAATGTATAGGTTGCTACGCCTGATACAAGCAGTAAAACATTTTCAATTTGAACACCGATATTGCACAACGCATTTATTACTATTTCCTCAACTGTTGATCATTGGTTTGAAACACCTGTTTACTACATATTAACAGTTAAAATATTATGTGTCCTCCGTAATATTGTTTTATATTCGTTTATGCATTCCGAAGTTTGAAGGCAAACTGAATAGTGAATACATATGGTCAGGATCTTGTTGCGGACGCATTGTCCTTTCCTGTAGGAGCTTAGGCATGCCAGTTAGGAGGCCGGTCCAGAACTCACGGAATTATCCAGTATCTTCTGAAGATAAAATGCACGCACAACATATCCCTTCAACTTCGTCAGGGCCGAAGCTGTGATTTGAAACTGGGAATCGGCAGCCAGTAAATCTAACTACGTTTGTCACTTAACGCTCTAGTAGGTCAACTTAGAAAATATCTAACTGTTAGTTATTTAGATATTATAAGTTAATCAGTAAGGTTAAACTCTCTGATGCATGGGATTCATTTTCTATAATAATTATGTATGTATTTAATGAGGAGTGTAATTTCGCTGAATAACGGTGCGATGGTCGGCTCCAGTTCAACACACTGTAGTGTAAATATCTTCCAGGTCTCGACATGACAGCTTACTTCAGTTCAATACACTGTGGGGTAAATCCCTGGTGTCTCAGTGTGATGGTTTTCTCCAGCACACTGCTGTAAAGAAAACATGCAGGGTTCGATACGACGATTGGTTCAGTAATTATTAACCAACGGTCGTGGCGGGTCCAGCTCAGCGGTGAAGGCCCACAGTAATAAACAATCACCGGATTCTGCTGACGGCGGAGCAGGACGGTAAAGTGGCTACCAGCTAGCTCAGCGTGCTAAAGATTCCAAGGTTGCTACCAGACATTCGGCCGGACGGCGTCGTCGTCGGATTCTAAATTGTAACCAATAGCAGCAAGCTCACGTTTACGTCTTCTCGATCACCCAACTCGGCGCGCTGTAGGTAGCTATCAGTAGAATAATTTCTTTGCTACGGCGATTTAATTTATACTGAAGTTTTGGTCCTGGTGACGTCTCATATTTCATGGCGGCAGGAAGTGCGCCGCAGCACAAGTCAAACGGAAATTGCAGAAACTATAGTAATGAACATATGTATGATTCATTACAGTCTATAACTAGATTTGCAGGCACATTATCAAAAATGAAAAATAAATAAATTTTTAAAAATTTATATCTGAATTGCTCTTTTGTGATATTTTTGAGAACTATTTATTTCATTGTTCAGTTATCTTTACAACTCTCTTTTGCTCTTTGTTTTACTGAACGTTTACAGGAAGAGACATTCACAATTCTATTTTAGAAGATGGCAATACAGATTCAGCTGTTATGTTAATTTTTTCGAAATTGGGAAGTGACATGATCAATGCAGATTCTAAAGAGTTGAAACATTTAAGAGTTGCAATCATAACGCTTAGATCTAAAAAACTGGAAGTAGTAGGTAGATAAAGGAACATGTTTCAATCTTAGAATACAGACTGACTCAATTCAGGATTGAAACTTTCAACTATGAATAATTTCATTAATAAGATTGGCGAAAAAGCTGTTTCCGGTAAGAATCGGTTAGTTGATATGAAACTGATGGATTAATCTCCTGATCTTACATCTTTGGACTATTTCTTTATAGAGCCATCTCAAATCAGAGAAGTGGCAACGTGGCAATCGATACACGGGAATATTTACTAGAAAAAAATGTTTGTATGTGATAACGTAACATTAGAAATAATACAGAAATGATTGATAGATTAGTAAAAAAACTTTTAAAGCGTTCTCAAAAATGTATCAATGCTATTTTAATTAATTGCACGGTTCTGTTAATGAATTTGTTTTTTTTAGTTGCAAGCGTTGTAAGTTGTTGCTTAATAAGCTCCATTTTCACATTATTTTGTCAAAACAAAATTGCCAACCTTCATCTTTAAGATTTTAATAATATTTTCTATATGTGTTTATTAACCAATTTTAATTATGCTTGTTAATATAAGCCCCATTATTAACATTAATTTTTCTTTTCATGGAAGAAGTGGAATGTCCTATATTTTGAATGGAAATTTTAAGCTTAAAAAAAGTCTAGAAACGCTGCATATAAAAAAAAATAATAACAAGCTATTCTTATTAATTTGAGGTCACCAAAATATAGCAAGAAGTAAACAAAAACTTTTATTTGAAAAATTTGTTCAGTTACAAATATATTATGTGAAATGATATATAAAATTAAATATTGTTTAAAATGATACAGTCAGTACTTATTACATACGTTTGCTGAACTCTATGTTTGTATTTTGATTTTCAGCTTGCTTTAAAAAATATAATTTTTGCACTGGCCCTTGTTTTTCTTTTGTTCATAATTGTAAAGTACATGTAACTGTCAATTTTGCGAAGAATCCTTATGAATATATTGCAAAGCTGTCTATTGTTATGCGCCTTAATTGGGACCTCTAATTAATATGACATGAGATCAGGGGAATTAGAGTAGAGCTTTCAACGGAACTTTGAAACTTTCTCGTTAATACTTTCTACTATCCCGATGGGATTTATATTCCGTCAGATCCTGTTGGAAAATTATAAGCAACGCACGACCAGTAATTTTTTTTCGAAATACGTGTAAGGACTATAATCTGCGTTAACAGAGTTCATTGACTTGAGCATATATTGATGAATTGAGAACATGATATTATATTTACCTTAATTTAATCATTATGACATTTTTATTTTCTTCATCAAATATCAAGTAAATAAATGTTACAGTTTTTTCTCAAACTTATTTGTAACATAAAAACCGTCGGCTTCTTTGATCTTTTTTACCACCGTCAAAGAAGCCGAAATTTTTTATGTTGCAAATAGGTTAGAAGTAAACTATACACGGAAAATTTGTTCGATATTTGAAATAAAATGCGGAGGTAAACAACTAAATCCTATCCATAAAACATATGAATTGATGTAAAAAAAAACTGTTTATGACGATGGGTATTCTAGTTGTGTTTTATGAATTTAGAGAACGCATCTCAGGTAGTCATTCCAGATACGGACTTACGTACATCTTTCGTCCAGCTAATAAAATGAAAATAAATATTGTGAAATGCAATAGTACACAATTTTTTTTTAGAAAGTAATTAATAACCTTCTTTAATGTTATTTGAATGTTATATTGCTAATTCCTTGCGAAATACAACACATTTATGTATTCGCGTAATTAATTTAAACAATAAAGAAACAAAAATTTTTAAATGTGGGTACGTCATGTCACAAATATAAGCTGTAGCTGTATTTGTTGAAGATTAGTACTTAATTATTGAAAAAGTAAAATTAATTACCATTAATTAAATCTATACAAATTACCTGAAAATATCAAAGCACTAAATTAAATGTAGGTTTTGTACGATCGTAAAAGATCTGTTATAAATTGAAAACGCCTATAATATGGCGCAGTACAAATAAATAAACAAGCAGACATACCTGTAAGACAGAACCTCCCATCGTTTACATACATCGCAGTTGAGCATTTTTGTATTACACTATTCATGAAAATTTGGTCTACATACATGAAAACCTCACTGCATCCCTCAGACATACACAGTCTTGAGCGCCAACCAACATCACAATTTTGTTTATGAGGAGTTGACGGAATGAAACTTCGAAACCACTGTTGTTTGAATTTTAAGCTCCATTCCTTGACCTCCTGCCACCTGAACTTTGAAATTTCAAATGGAACCCTCTATCTTCTGACATATAATATTAAAAGATATAAAAATTCCTCTCCTTCTACTAAAAAAAGTGAAATCAGTTCATCCGTTTCCGAGATAAAGCTGAAAATGAATCATGTCAAAAATTTCACCTGCATTTAGTACAGAGAACATTATTTCGTTAAATGTTTAAAACATGTCCCTTCTTAGCACAATAGGGCCTGAGTAATTTTTTTTTAAACATTTGAAAAAAATGTTGAGAGACCTTCACTTAGATATAGTTAGTATGCCTCATAACGCATTTTATTTATTCCTGTGCATTTGCACCTTTTTTTTTACGTATGGTATATTATATGAAAGGGGTATAGAATATACCGAATATACTGTAGTACACAGTATTCAATAAAGTTGATAAAAAATAACAGAATCTATACATAGAAAGAGTATGATATCTTTGAAAACATATGTGTGGATGTAATCCCATGTTACATTTGACACAAAAAAAATGTACATTTGCCACAATAGCCACAACGTCTTTAGTCCTTGTGTAGAAATGTTGTCAATTAGATGATCAGTAGACTGGGTCATTTTCCGAATAATTCAGCGACGTCTCAGACAACGTACTCATATTGCGCATTAAAAGGGGCCTAGTCGGGAAAGAGCTTCGGATAGCTGTGACGCTCTCTAGAAAGTTTTTGTACATGCGCCGCTGAATAATTTTGCTCTTGACTATACCTTCACTGAACGTTTTATTCACCGACTTCATTGAAGTGCGATTTCCGATAGACGTAACACTTCCTTGCTCTATTTTTAGTGACAAAGATACTTATTTAGAAAATTCGTTTTAACCAAATAGTACGGAATAAAAGTTTGAAACTTGCTGAGCATAATTACAAAGATTCATTCTAGAAGACATGTATGAATTTTACCTCAAATTTTACCGACTGATATCATAATTCAGGAGCTAATCAAGTTCAAATTTCACTTATATTTACAGTATAAATTTTCCCTACATAAAGTGAAAATTAATTAAAATAGATATACATGTACCCTCAAGTACACTTTCAACTACTGATCCTTCAAATTTGGTGTAATTTGACCAAACCATATGGAAGAAATAAATTTTGAAAAATTACCTTACAAACACTGGTTCGATTAGCCTTCTTAAGTATAAGTTTATACGAGCACAATTGAAATCGTATAAAAACTAAAAGCCAGCAAAAACAGTCGGCATCTCTTTATTCTATAAATTATTGTATATGTACAATAAAGAGATGCCGACTGTTTTTGCAGGCTTTTAGTTTTTATACGATTTCAATTGTGCTCGTATAAACTATACACGTGAAAGGTACGAAGAGATATTACATTATTGCAACAAGCATGTGGCAGTTTCGCTTCACAATCGGTACGTCGTTCATCGAGTTAGTTGTAAATAATATTAATATCAGTACAATGTCAGGCAAATAGAAGCCATTACGGTTTGCGGACTATATCTGTAAACATTTATTGAGGATTTAAAATATTATGGTTGGAGGCAGTTCTCTATTATCACAAGTATTTATTGACGTAAAAACTTTTTGCTTCAGTTACATCGTGGTGACTCGCAAGCCATCTATGAGGCTCATCAATTACTACTTGACAGTGTGCAAACTGCATTACAAGTTTTGATAAATGTCTCTGGTATGTTAGTAAGAGATTTAGTGACATTTACAAAAAAAAAAAACCATGGCATAGAAAATTATGTGATATTAATCGATCTCAGTGAAAAACATTTTGGTTAAAAATTTATAGTTTGCAAATATCACCTACGTCGATGTTGAATGATCATTATCGTTGTACACAAATGTGTAGGAAAAATATAGAAATATTTTAGTTCCAAATTTAGATTTTTTTGTTTGCAAATGTCACTTGTGTTGATGTTGAATGATCATTTTCACTGTACACTAATGTGTTTGCAGAAAAAAGAAAATAGAAGAAAATATTGACCTGTGTTGCTCAGTGCAAATATTTTCACGTGGTTTCTCTGAGCCTTTGTTATCTGTACAGGTATGTAATATTTATAATTATCATATTAACCACTGCGACCGAATAAGTGTGCTGTAATGGAAAAAATGCATCGTCGATTATTTACATATACTTTAGCTCACGTCTGACACCACTGAATTACTACGTAATTTGGCCCAGTCCATTGATCAGTTTTATCATATCTGACCTCTTTCAGTACATTCCTGCTACATATTGACTTGATGCCCGTTAGACATTTAGGGGCAGTAAAAATTGCGAGAATACTTCTCAAAAATTGTAGTAGGGACACTTTTGGACCAAAATAATATCTAGCATCCCAGTGGCTTCATCCACACTAATATGCTAAATATAATATAAACATCACATAAATTAGACGACCCCAAAATCCGAAGCCGGAACTGCACGAGCAGGGATTACATTTAGAAAAAAACGCGAACACAACCACTCTCTTCGACTTTACCAGAGTCGATGCCGGGATTTGAACCCGTGAGTCGACATACAGAAAACCAGATACGTTTGTCACTTAATGCTCTATCCCATTGCGCTACCAAGTTTGGTATGCATTTATAATTTAGAAAACTCGAAAAATCATCACTAATGCGAAAAGGCCTTAGTCTAGAACATTAACCACCCACGTTACATGATAAATTGAGTGCAATAGAATAAAATGCATGTATACTGTTCCCGTTCCATGTTATGCCTTTCGACTATGGTTTTTCTAAACGGTGACCATTGCCCGTGATTTAATATTTTTCATAACAAATTAACAAAAATCTAATGTCAGTTTTAACAAGTTGCTGATCGAGTTATGTGAATGACATTATAATACCTACCTATTTATTTACAACACGATTCTTCTACTGTGAATCCTTATGGAATTGCTAAGTTATGGGTATCACTGAAACCGTAAAAAAATATATTCTCTAAATCCTGATGAGCCAGCATTTTCAGATTTGACAAATATGTATTTTTTTAGAAAAACCAATTTTTTCACCTCCTATGTAAGAGTATTTATCATGAAACAGTAATTCAATTTTTGCAATGGTAAGAAACCCCGTCAGAAACATTTGTTGTCATATCACTTTAAATCAAAAATATAAATTTTCGTTAAAAAAAAGCAAGTTGGATTAATTTCCGGCGAAACCGGAAGTGCATAAAAATTGAAAATACTCTCTTCTAATGCAATTTTATGTGTGTAACAACAAGTTTCATCAATTTATTTCTATAAACAATGAAAATAGAGGAGGTGAACCAGATTTCAATTACACCCTGTATGCTAAGAAATTATTCCTTTAGTTATGTAACCATAAAACTACTCAGAGTAGCTGAGATTAATGCTAAAAATTATACACGTATAATTGTCGATCAACTGCAGTTCTCAAAATCATTTTTTTTTAACACGCTTTTATTAGCTTCACCTGTATGTTTGTTTGTTTGTAACCGACTCTTTGGACTCGATTTTGACCCACTTTAAACGGACAGATTTAATTGAAACTTTGTACACTTACGAAGAACCGGTAACAATACAATAATTTGATAAGTTTAAATCATTATCCTGATCAGGATCGCCAGAATTAAATAATTAATTTCCTCACGTATCCTCTGCGTGAGAGCAAGTGGCTTATTACTGTTAGTACATTCCGTGATTCTCAGTTCGTTCGTTGGCCGAGCGGGCTAAGGCGCAAGTCTTAGCCGACGCGAAACGACGGACTCCTCGGGCGTGAGTTCAAATCCCATCTATGGCTGAAAAAAAAAAAATATATTTTTTTCAGAAGTATCTGTTGGATCGTAATATTATTATAATATCAGCATCAATAAGCAATATAAATATAGTTTAAAAAAAACTAAAAAACACGCATTCATAGCACATCAAACTAAAAAGTGAAAAATAAATATAGTTTAAAAAAAACTAAAAAACACGCTTTAAAGCACATCAAACTAAAAAGTGAAAAATAATTATTAATATAAACTGAAAACAATAATGAACGAAAAATACTAGTATTATTGTGAAAAAAAGCATGGGGCGCTTTGTGCCATATTTTTCGTATATCGAGCAACCCACGCTTTTTTCACAATAATACTAGTATTTTTCGTTCATTATTGTTTTCAGTTTATATTAATAATTATTTTTCACTTTTTAGTTTGATGTGCTTTAAAAGCGTGTTTTTTTAGTTTTTTTAAACTATATTTATTACTGAACAAGTTGTTCTATTAAAGTAAAATTTTGTTACTGCGCATTTTACTTTCAATCAATTATCTAACAGCAACGTCTCTGGCGATGACATAAAAAATTTGATGTCCATTTATGACGACAAAAGTAATAATGTATAAATTAACTCTCAAAATTCTCGAGCCTGTTTTCCACAAAAAAATAAATACAAAAGCAAATATAAATTTTCTTGATTAAACACATTCTAAGGAACTTACTTACTGCTTTTTGAAGTTAAGCCCCTCAATCTGTCCTTTTTGTAGTACATTCGTAACCCTTCAAGGTAGAGCGACCTAATTTCGTGTCACCTTCAAATTTAAAGAGAATTAAATATGTATAGCTATGGTAGAATAAGATCAATACAGGGAGTATCTTATAGTCCAGTAATATTAGAATTACCTTCTTTAGGAATGAGTGCCTTTATTATATAAAATGATAAGATAATTGGTCGGTTCATTAAATAATTATTAATATTTATTAAAAGGTTGTTACTGCCCTAAGATTTTATTAGGGCCGAACTGTTCAGGAAGGAACCAGTAAAATTCCTGGTAGGACCTTGTAAAGCCAACATAAGGGTCCTTGGTCCCCAACTAAGGTGAAAATATAATTTGACACAAATAACTACAATCACGCAAATATAGAGGAAAAAATATTACTGATACAACGAGCATCCAAAAAAATGATGTCAAGTTTCCCATACAAATGAAAACGTACGGCTTAGATCGATATATTTTAAACCGTCACTGTCACTGTTAATGTCAGATAGCGTCAGATAGAATGTCGAAATATTTTCTCAAGAGCACAAACTTTCGTGATCGAATCGTACTTTCACATCGGGCAAGCCATCTTTCAAGATCGTTTTAATTATTCTTAATGCTGTACATGAACTTCCTCCAAGATCATGTGATTACTCCAAGCGATATCTTTTTGCGGTCTTTTTCATAAAATTAAATTTCTCAATTTCCTATTCCTGATATTGACAATTTTCAAGTTGTAGAGAAAATCGAAGGAAATAACAAAAACACTCCCATTCATCTGCTAAAGGTTCTCGCTTCTGTTAAAAAAAGAAGTGTCTGAAGCAAGGTGGTGGACAATTTCAGCACCTTTTGTACAAATTTTGTTTTATTTTTATTAAAAATAAGTGTTTTGTTTCTATAAAATTATATTAATTCTTGTAATGACATGTAAGAAAATAAGAACCGTTTAAATAATAGACACTTGGTTTTTCACCATTGTTACTGATACACCATTTATATTATTTTATGATAGACAAAACTCTGATTTTGCATAATTTTTCCCTCTAACAGATCCTATATTCTATCGAGCTTACTCTTTATCGGATATATGGACATGTCTAGTAAATGTGCATGTGTCTCGCTTTATTTTTACTTTCTTATGAGATTGTCGACTAGCTCAATGGACTGATTTTTACAGCGCAAGCTGGCTAGTACTGGTCTACGACTTTATTTTGACACTTGAGTTTGGACGTGTAGTGATTCAAACCCTGCCTTTTCACTGCAAAAGTGGTTTGTTCGTCTCTGTTCCACACTAATGATATTTCTTCACCCTCAAGTGCCAAGCCAGAATCAGAGAATAGTATATATAAACTGCGGATGCGCGTGGTGGTCTACATAATATACATATTCAAATATCATATTTTATATACCTGCATAACTGTATTAACTTTTACATTAAGAAACAAAATATATTATTTCAATTTATAATAATGTTCAGATAATATAAAATAGATTGCAAATCGGTTTAACATTTTACTACGAACGGTCATGCTAATACTAAAACTCTAGTAAAATTAAAAGAAAATATGGAAAAATTAATAGATTCATTACAGTCTATATTTTTAATACGTATCGTTCATTGAGATACTCTGGGGCCCTAATTTAAATTTTCTCCGTGAGTTCTTTTAGTATCAGTTCATGATTTTAGACAAAAGGTTTCAGCCGTACTTGAATTTTGATTTATTTTTTGCCAAACAAGTTTTTGCTCCCGTCACAAAACATAATAAAACCGTCTTTTTCTCTCTTGGGACTTACTACCATATGAATAATTCTTCGTTATCTAAAAAATATAGTTAGTTACGCAGTATGTTACTGGAAAAATAAACCTCTGCGCTTGCGACTTTACGTGAAAAGATTACTCAGAGGGTGTTCTTTGCCAACTAATATTAGACACAAAAATAATAACATAATTCCCTAACGTTTCGGAAAACAAATCTGTTTCCTTTTTCAGTTATTTATCTTTTTTTAGAATATGTAAAGCGTGAAACTTGACACATATATTATTTGATTATGTAATATTCATAGATTCTTACATAGAACTGTTGATACTTAAAAATTATACAATATTAATTTTGTTCGATTCTTCTTTTAACATCGATAACCACGTTGTACCAAAATCTACAGAGCAGTGAGATAAATATTTTTCTTCAATTAATAGTATTATTACCCATACTATTCTAACATGAAACCTATACTTATCTCCGACACGTTTTTCAGACGAACCTTGTATACCATATAAGGAATTGTTGTATATTGATATTCAGTTTTTTGTTGTACCGGATTTTTAAGTCTATTCTCAATATTTATTATTGTCCTATCAACAAAAAATTCAGGATAATCATTATTTATTAATACCTCTTTAATGATTTTTTATCATTATTTAATATTTGATCATTAGATGAAATTATTTTTGCCCTGTCATATAAATATTAAACAACACCCCTTTTAACAATTAATGCGGTTAGATTTAAAAATTAAATATTAAATAATGAAAAAAATTATTAATGAGGTTGGTATTGATAAATAATGAATATCCCTAATTTGTTGTTGATAACACTTTAATAAACATTGAGAATAGATTTAATAATCCCAGTACAACAAAAACCTGAATATCAATATACAACAATAATTCCTGATATACAAGGTTTATCTGAAAAACTACATCGTGTCGGAGATAAGTTTCATATTAGGAAAGTATTTTAAAAGTGTAATACTTTGAGATCCATTTTAATAAAAACAAAACCGGTAAATTATGTGCAAAATTCAAAAAACTGTATTTACAGTATTCTGTGTGAGTGTAATAAACCTTATGTGGCCCCTCATAGTAACGTTATTTGAGCATAAAAGTTATATTAGAAAGGGTGAAATTGAAAATTGAAAATATGCGAACATGCTTTGGAAACTGGACATAGAATAAACTGGGATTCGGTAAAAATTTTAACAAAAAAAGCGGGCGGCAAAAAAAAAGGAAAATTAGGGAATCGGCAATAATATTATTGAATGAAGAAAAATGTTTAGCCTATTGATCTGTTAAAAGATAAATTGAACAAAATTAATATTGTATAATTTTTAGGTATCAACAGTTAGTTCTATGTAAGTATCTGTGGTTACCTATTACACAAACAAATAATATATGTATCAAGTTTTATTATTGCAATATTCTAAAAAAAAAACAAATAACTAAAAATGAAACAGATTCGTTTTCCGAAACTTTAGGGAAATGTATTATTATTTTTGTTCTCATATTATTTGTCAAAAAAACACCCTCTCACTAATCTTTTGACGTAACGTTACAAGCGTAGAGGTTTATTATATATTCAGTAATATACAAGGTAACTAACTATATTTTTTAGACAACGAAGAATTATTCATGTGGTAAGCACCAAGAAAGAAAAGCCACAAATAACGCACAGACAATATTTATAATAAATCCCAATTGTATATTGAAATCTTATTAATTCTAATGTTAATTAAACGGTACGTATTAAATGAGTTTTGAATAGAGTATACTGGAATTTTGATAACATTTGTTTTAAAAGCTAATTTAGATATAGTGAAAGATTTCAAGTATTTGATTATGGATTGGAAAAACCTAAATCAATATCAGTGTGGGCATTGAATCCATTCATAGATGTCAAGCAGGAAATTGCCAATTGGAACGGGTGTTTTTGTTTGATGCTGCTACTCCACTTGAAAGCAATTATTACTTAAATTAAATTCAATTAATACGGGCCAATGAATATTGATGGGCTATTTTCACGCAGAACTTTTTGTGTTTCGATTGCAGGATTGATTATCCCAGTGGGAATTTTCATTGTTATGTGCTCTATTTGAATTATATGTTCTTTATTTGACCTGGTTTAAAAATAATTTTTGAGCAAATATTTGACAATTTAAAGCAATTATAATTGCAATTTATTTGAACAAAAGCTGTCACCTCCGATCGATTAACTCAATGGACCAATTAATTTCTTTTTAACTAACCAATTTTTCTGATTTAAGAACAGAGTCGGAAGCGAATATTATTAAACTTAACAACTACCACTTGATTCAAATTTAATACACTTTAATTAATATTTTAAAAATGGCGGAGCAGATAAATTGAAAAAAATTGGGTATTCATACGTCTATCTTAAACCATTCACTAAAATTTCGTTGATTTAGGTTAAAGCAATATTGAGATTTTTTATTTATACTAAAAAATTTTCTCATTTTTAACGGTACTCTCTACATATTAAACTTTAAGTGTTAATTTTTTGGAAACCACTTATAAATTTTATGTAAAATTTTGCAGTGATATGACGGTGTTTTTATATTTCAAAGACATTTCCGGTAGAACTTTTTTTTTCAATTTATTTCAAGTGGATTTATTGCGTTTTGAAGAAAGAAGGAAAAAATTAAATGGAACATTTAATTAGAATAATTAATTATTGAAGAGCTAGAAAATGTTCCTTTAATCTAAATTTTACGCAAATTAATGGACACATTATATTTCTAAAATAGTTACATAATTTTACAGCATTGTATGCAAATGATCTGGTGAATTATGGTGTCTAATATTACTGCGAAAAATACGTTTTTCTTTTAGGCAAATCGGTATAGATATAACCATTAGACGCAAAAAAATTGACAGGAAATATTTATATAAACTGTTAAGTTTATATAAATTGCGATTGATAGAAGCTGATATGTGATCATATTTTCTTAAATTGTTTATTAACCTACAACATGTATTTTGTATTTTTTGAAGGCGGCCAGCAGTAATACTGTCTAAACATGGGTAGTAGACTATGTTACAGTAAGTTAATTTAGATAGAACTAAGCTTTGGCACAATCTTTTTTTGTTGTTGTAATTTAGCATCTGTCTATTGCAATATAACAATTTAAGTGTCAGATGACATTGTTTAGAGAGATTGCAGGCGTGGTCGGTAAATCTGAAATGTTCGTCAAAATGTAATCCAAGATTGTTGATTGAATCGACCTTTACTTGGTGAAAATCAATGTTCAAACTGAATGAAATAAAATTTAACTGGTCTAAGGTTTTTACAAAAAAATTTTATTTATATATTTTTTATAAAAAATATAAAAGCATGACAATTGTTTCGCCAACACAGTGGCGTCTTCAAATGTGAGTACAAGACTGATATTACAATGCTAGACAGGGTATAAATAGAGGTTCAGTAAAGTTGTAAAAAATAATTTTGAATAAATTATGATTGAACATTTTTGCAGGTATCAAAAAATTCATATAACATTGTCATTCATTACATTAGTAAAAAAATATATAGTGAATAAATAAATTGATAAAACATGACAAAATAAATAAAATAATTAATAATTAATAATAAAAAAACAAAAGTAAATGTAAAATTATAAATTAAAACAGGTTTAGTAACGGTAAATTATTTGTTTCCAGCTGATCATTTAATATTATATTTGATTTTTTTTAATTTGTTAATTTCTAAAGATTCTAGTAGTGTTAATTTTAATCAATTGTTTTCTACGTGTATTACTTCAAAATTGTCATTAAAATTATAATTTCCTTCCAATAGGTGGTTAGCATACGTAGAATCTTGTTTTCTATTTTTAAAACTTCTTTTATGTTTAGACATCCTTTTCTTAAAATTTCTTCCAGTTTGTCCAATATATACTTTAGGGCAAGTCCCACAAGAAAGCTTATGGACTCCTGATTTATTTTCCTTTTTAATTTTGTTTTTGTTATTTTTAATTATCTTACTGTTGTTTGTATATTGGCAATATTAGTGTTTTGTTTCCGTAAGTTTTTGGCAATTTTTTCTGTAGGTGTACCGATATATGTAAGAGTTTTGAATTTTGAATTTTTTATTGGTAAATCTGGATATACGAGCTGTATTGCTTCTTTATATGTTTTTGTAGCATGAATATTATCAGTCATTGTTGGGTTGAGACCATAGTTTACAGCAATTTGTTTTCATATGTTTAATTCTTTATTAAAATTATCTTTAGATAGAGTAGTGTTAATTAATCTAAGGATCATACCATTACATTCATTTAATTTAATTTAATTAATAAAAATATAGATGAGCTAAAAAAATAGCATGAGTATTCGTACAAGCAACGAAATCGTTCTTTTCGTTGCCTCTGCAAATAATCTCGGATTACTGAATGAAATAAAACTGAACTGTTTTACGATTTTCACAAAAAAATTTTTATTTATGTATTTTTTACAAAATGCATGACAATTGTTTCGCCAACACAGTGGCTTCCTTAGATGTAAATACAAGCCTGACATTACAATGCTAGATAGGGTATAAATAGAGGTTCAGTAAAGTTGTAAAAATAATGGTAAAAATAATTTCGAATAAATTATGATTGAGCATGTTTGCAGGCATCAGAAAATTCGTGCAAACATATCATTCATTACATTAGTAAAAAAATATATAATAAATAAACAAATTGATAAAACATGACAAAATAAATAAAATTGATTAATGATAAATAAACAAAAGTACATATAAAATTATAATTACAATTAAAACAAGGTCAGTAACGGTGAATTACTTGTTTCCAGATGATCACGTAATAAATGTCTGAATTTTTTTATTTGTTAATTTCTAAAGATTCTATAATCCGTTTAACGAACAAATAGAATTATGCCGAGCCTCATAAATTGCGCCAAATTCTATTAAGACTTTTCTATTGGTCGTATTTTTAAAACCCATAAGATATTCTTAACTTGATAGCTTTTTGACTGTCAAATACGTTTTGTTTAGGTGTTTTGTGGAGATTACAGTTATTTGTTGCAATTCGTTGTTTCTATGTTATTCACATTTACCTAACAAATAGAGCTTTTTAGTGCTAAACAAACATTTTGATTTATATTAAGGTACGTAATGAAAACGATTAATATTGATTATATGTTATAACCACACTTTTATTCAGGGATTAATACCAACAATTATGGCTCAAGCGGTTATTTCTCCACCGAAAAAATGGACATCCAGGCATTTTTCGATTGAAGACAAATAACATATTTTGTACATTTATAAGACTTACACTGAGACAACCCGGATAAACCTAAGAGAGGTCGAGTTTGTTGCAAAGGCATCAGGTAATTTTAATTTTTGTATTTTATGAGGTTGCTCATCAGTGCATCGAAGTTATTTTTACTATTAAGGTATTTTTGGGTTGTTTGTATTTGTTATAGTTTATGTTTATATTATCATGCATATTAATTTAAGTGTGTGTGTGCTGCAAGTATTTACAACATTCTTCGTGAATATAAAGAAACACACCAACTTCATTCACCGAAAGTGTACCACAGAAAACGAACAATTTTGGATAACATCGATGATGGAACTAAAAGTGCTCTCAGACGTTTGATTCATCCATTTTTTGAAAGGAACGAACCACCAACTCTGAATAAAATGTTAGCGGTGGTGCATGAAGATGAACATCGATTAAAACGGAGTACTTTGAGGGCATTGATAACAGAAATTGGCTTTCGGTGAGTAAGCCAAGTTTTTATTTCTATATGTTGTAATGTAATTATTGCGTTTGGCACTATAGGTTTATAAAAAGGTCACGCAATAGTGTCCTTAGGGAAAAGAATAATTCGTCATGTGCAAAGCCAAGAGAAAAAAAATGTGGCAGCTTGACATTGTAATGGACATCGTAGTAGGCCCCCGAACATTTATGTGAGGGATAACTCTTCTTCATCCGAATTTTACTCGAACTAACGCCCAGTTATACCTAATAGCATTCGAGTGGATTATTCGAAGATATTGTTACTATGTTTGATAAATATCCATGAAATAATTGGAACACAATTGACAGGCCTTAATTCGAAATTGGACGATGATATACTGCAGGTATTTGAAATTTTAATAGCATTTTATTTATAATATAAAAAAACGTTTTTATTTCAGAAACCAATCATACTGCTACTGGTGGCACAATAGACGTCTAGTACTTAGTGATAGAGGTCGAGGGTTTGTATTTATTTTCATACAGGGTGCGGTATGCACATGTTTTATTGTTTAAGTTTACTTACTTATTTATATTTTCTTATTATATAGACTGATCTTTCGTAAGTTTCTTCTTGGTTCTTCTTACGAGCAGTAATCGAACCTTGTGAATATGGTGCGTATAACACGTATAGCTTTTATTGTTATTTTATTAGATTTTAGGATAGTGTTACTTAGTTAATATTATTTTCATATAGAGTGCAGTATGGAAATTTTTTTATTGTTTATGTTTACTCCATTTATATTTTTTCATAATGTAGACTGATCTCTCGTAAGTTTCTATTGCATGATTTAATTTTTCTTATTCCAATTCATATTTTTCCAAATTAAAAAAAAAATAAAATACAAACCTGTTTTTAGCCTCCAGCTGTGGAGGGACACAACTCTTTAACGAAGAGTTTCCGGACATACCTCCATAGGATCCTTTTTTCTTATTTTGAGATATTGAAATAAGATTTTAAGTGTGCCCAGTTAATCCTGAAGCACCCTGTATACCAGAAGTAACAGGATCATGGTACATCTATTAGTTTTGAAGATTGAAATTTGGAACATCCTATATACTTAATAAACGTCATAATTTGACATATATGAAACTGGAAGTGACACTAACTTTAATTTTTCAAATCGAATACCCTATATGTTATTGCGTTTTTGAATTTTACAATATTTTCTGTATTCAATGATACCACATAAGTGACATTTCAAGCGTCGATATTTGCTTTAATTTAATTTTTTAGTTTTCCATTTAAATGTATCATAACTGTTCCTATTTATTCTAATTGATCCGTGTAATACTAGAAAAATCGAAATCCCGTTGAAAATACTAAATGTGATTTATGAGCAAATAAAGTTCATCAAAATCGTTTTTGGACGAAACACATTTTTTTCAAATGGAACCATAGTGGTAACGTGGTGCCATTTATTAGTACATTATTAAATGTGCGATAAATAGAATCAAAATTACAGCTAAGAGAAAATAAGAAAATACAACTTTGTTGTAATTAACTGGTAAGAAGTAACTAAGGTGGCTTTGAACACAATGAAATATTTAGCTTATCAAATATTTGTTGGTTTACCGGTGTTTTTATTGTGTCTTTAAAAATTGTTTAAATTCCTGTTAATTTTATTCAAAATGCCCCAATTTATGCAAGAGATGAAAAATTGGATATGTTAATTATTTATGGGGAATGTGGGAAAAATGGAGTTGCAGCTTGCACTTTTTATGCCGAACAATATGTCCTGCGAGAATTATTTTAATCGTGTTGAAAAACAATTCCGAAGAGAGCGCAACAATGATCACGAAGAAAATTTTGTTATTGAGGAAGGAATGAGAAATAATGTTTTAACTCGAATAGAAGTTGAGCTAGCGGTATGCGCAACTGCGCATACCACTAGCACAGTCGTTCCATAATTCATTCACAACCGCACTAATAATACGGATAAAGTATCACCTAGCGATTGGTATTCAACCGTTAGAGAAATAAAATATAAAATTTGTAATATGTTAGTGCCATCGAGGTAGTGAAGGTATAAATAATAAATATCTGCAGTTTTACAACTAGATTTATATTTGTACACATATCTTACTAAAAATACGAATTTTCAAATAGGTTTCTACACTCAGAAGAAAATGCAAGGTTTGTTCATGTTAAAACTTACTGTTATGCGTAGTGCGTTTGTGTCATGTTATTAAAATCTGGGAAATACAGATTCCCATGTTGTAATATATTGTAAAAATAATTGTAATAATAATAATACGTACTAGTATTTACTGTGGAGCGAGTTGCTCGTTCGACATCGACATTCACGCTGCGAGCGCTCCATCATGCTGGCAACAGACGGGCGACTATAAACTGCGCATACTGCTAGTCGTATTCCTAGTGGTCTGGCTCGATCTGTATATCCATATTAAATTGTCTTACAAAGTCCCAGTAATCATATTTACTATAGAAACAGTATTTTAAAATTTACTGGTGATTAGCAGCACAAACAACACAATTAAATTCAAAAAGTTTCTTTTGTCCATCAAATTCCTAGCAATGAAAATAGCATATTTATATTTGTGGTGCATAGTCGAGGACTACAGATTCATCGTCATCGATTTTTTCATGTTGTAGAAGACGGTTCTCTTATTATTTAAAATTTAATGTTGGTTTTATAATAACCTCATATGATATAAAATATTTATAAAAATTTGTAATGCTTATTGTTATTGTATGTCGTATTGTTGCTTGTTACAAAACCGGTTACAATAAAAGAATTTTATGAAATACTTTTTCCTCTTATTTTGGCACTAATTATTTCTGTTTCATAAGGAATAATATTTTTATTTAATCACTGATTACTATTTTAGCAATTAGCTAAGTATGGAAAAAACTAAAAAACTTGTGGTGGAAAAGAGACGGATTATCCCATAACATTAACGTGAAAGATATTTTTGAACTTCTCGTATATTTCAATATATAAATTATATTCGCAAATTAGAAGAATACCAGTCCCTTCATTTCCGATATCTAATATTAAAAAATTTTTCACGGCAGGAGGAAATTCAATAAACTAAATTTTATTAAAAACGCACCAAAAAGACTGCATCATAATTCTTGGCACACTCCTTTATCCCTTGAAAATAATGTAAAATATCTTGATCAAATTAAATCCACTGCTCTCACAATCAGGCTTTGCGGTTAGCAGACAGTGGCGGGTCTACAATGAAATCAAAATATGCATGTTTTAAAATGTATTTTAAAAAAAATTATAACAGTATACATTCTATGTGAATAAACACAGGAGATGAATTTGCAATTTTTTTTTACAAAAAATAATATAGGCTAAGTGACGAGCAGATTTTCTAACTTTCGAGGTTTGTCCATTCTTTCACACACTCAGCCAAAGACAGTATTGGGCACTCTATCGGCTCACTAATGAATTTATGTATTCATATGCAACTTAAATGAATTATTTTAATTAAAATTCAGCATGGAAAATAAAAATAAATTCATTAGTGAGCCGATATAGCACTCAACACTATCTACAGACGAATATGTGAAAAAATGGACAAAACTCGATTAGAAAGTCTGCTCCTCAAGTAGTCTGAAAAGAAATATTTTCTAATCACACGTTATTGTTAGTCTATTTCAGCTACCAAGGCCAATCATCGACACCAAGAGGTAAGTTCATCGCTGTTTATGTAAGCACTGATATACCGACCCTGTACGCTTTACCGGGATCTTTAACATGCTCACATCGCAGACACATAGAACCCACAAAGGGTTGCATATATTCTCTCGAAATATACTGACGTGAGCAGGTTCGCTCATCCACTATAGCAAAGTGTCTGGCTTTAAACCCGGGTGGTTTGAGTGGGAGCACGTGTTACCGTTTCCTTACCATACCTACGAATCTATCAGAAGAGAAACGTATCTTACAATAATTGAAACCTATTGTGGTTTTAAGACTACAAACGCTTAAAACTGAGGGTTTTCTAGCCATGCTTTTTTTTCCTTACGGGTTGCGGTTTTGACTACCTGCTGTACTGAAGCTTAAGCTTATTGTACCCCATAGCCTCATTACTCTATAAGATCCGTTCTATTCCAGAAGGCGAGTATACAGTTTATGGGAGCTCTGGCTATCTCTTCCGGGGTTACAAGTGGTCCCTCGAAGTGTGTTAGTCTCAATGCCGTTAGAGCTGGACATTGGCATAAGATGTGGTGGGGAGTTTCTTCCTCTTCACCACACATCCTACAATCTGGATCGTCTTTCACCCTCATGTTGGTTAGGTGTTTGTTTAGTGTGCAGTGTCCTGTTAATATTCCCACTGTACACCTCAGCTGTTTTCTGCTCAGCTTTAGCATTTCATTGGTCCTTGCTCTAGATATTTCTCCGATGAACAAGCGTGACTGCCTCATTCCCGGCATCTCTATCCAGTGCGAGTAGTGTTTCTGTCTTAATAGTTCCTTTTACCGATCCTTTCGCGGTGCTATAAGATACCCCGCAGGTCGGTTCGGAACCTGTTAGAATTGATATAGCGCCTTTTCTGGCTAGCATGTCTGCTTTTTCGTTTCCCGTATTTCCCTGGTGTCCTCGTGTCCACTCCAGTTGTACACTGTTATGTTCTGTAAGTTTCTTCAGGGATTCCAGGCAGCCTTTTACTGTTTTAGATCGTATTTCTACTGCTTCCAGAGCTCTAAGGTCTGCTTGGCTGTCAGTGATGATGCGGATTCTCTTATTTTTGTATGCCCTCCATATCATTTCTTGTGAACAGACGTCTATTGCTGTGATTTCGGCTTGGAACAATGTTGCGATACTTCCAAGGTTCAGGCTGATGTCTGTCCCTGGTTGTTCTCCCGCAACTCCTGCTCCGGTACTGCTTGACGTTTCTGATCCGTCAGTATACCAGATGGTATCATTTGGTTGTCTTTGCATCCTGCCTCCTTCTCCATCCCTTTCAGGTATTTTTACCCTGAAAGTTTTTGTGAAGTTGTAGGTTGTGCTGATTCTGTCTGACTACATACCAAGTAGACGATATTTTCCTACATGTTGGAATACTTCAGTATGGTATCCTCTCCTTGGGATGGTCCCATACCCAGTTGTTTTCAGCCTGTATGCTGCCATTAATGCATCATTCTCCACCACTAGGTGTAGTGGTGGTAGGCATAGCAGTATTTCCAAGGTTGCGGTCGGCGTTGTTGACATTGCTCCCATGATCGCTAGACATGCAAGTCTTTGCAACTTGCCTAGTTTTCTCATCGCCTCTTCTTTTCAGGCCTTGTGCCACTAGATCAGAGACGCGTAGGTTATTATTGGTACGACGACCCTTTGGTATAACTAGTGCACCACTTTTGGTTGAAGTCCCCAGCTCTTGCCCACCATGCTTTTGCAGGTCCATAAGGCCCGCGTGGCTTTGATGGTCACTTTGTCTATGTGAGCTTTGAAGTTCAGCTTGGTATCTAAGGTTAGTCCCAAATATTTGATTTCATTGCTCACATGTAGTTCTTTTCCCCGAAGATATAGTTTCCTCAGGTTTTGAAGTTTTCTTTTCCTTGTGAAAGTCACCACCGTGGTCTCTCCTGGATTAACAGAAAGCCCTTCCTGTGTGCACTATCGATCTACCGTGTTGAGAGCGCTTTGCATCATTTCTGATGCAACGCTCTCAAATTTTCCCACTGCTAGGATTGTGACGTCGTCTGCATATCCTTGCGCATATATTCCTCGCTGTTCCAGTTGTGCTAGGAGCTTATCGATAACCAGATACCACAGGAGGAGTGATAGAACCCTCCCTGCGGGCATCCTCTGGTTACAGACACCTCTTCCGACATGTTTCCCAGCGTGGATTGGATTTTTCTTGTTTTGAGTGCTGAGTCGATCCATCTTGTTATTGAAAGACCGACTCGCGCCTCTTCACTGCCTCACTTATTGAGTTGAAGGTTTTTTTGCTGTCTAGTGCCTTTTCTATTCTGTGAGTAAGCTCGTGTATCGCTAGCTCACATGATTTCCCTGCTTGGTAGACATATTGGTTTCGATGTAAGGGTTTTTGGCCCTTCACATCGTCCTTTATATGTCTATCAACCAGTTTCTCCAAGGTTTTGAGGAGAAATGACGTAAGACTGATTGGCCGGAAGGACTTCGCCTGGGCATAGCTATCATGCCCTGGTTTTGGTATGAATGCCACGTTAACTTCTGCCAACTAGTTGGCACATATCCGAGTGCTAGGCTAGCTCTGAATAGTGTGCACAAGTGTGTTGATAATTTTTTCATTCCTTGTTTAAGTAGTGCTGGAAATATTCCATCCACTCCTGGTGACTTGTATGGTTCGAAAGTGTTAATCGCCCATTCAAGTCTTGTTATATTAATAACTTCCTTTGCGAGTTACCAGTCCTACTTTGACGCCCTTCTCATTGGTATGTCTTCTGTTGGACCGTTGTTGTGTTGTGGAATGACCACACTGCCTGGGAAGTGTGTCTCTAGAAATAAATCTAGAGTCTCCTTCTCATTATTTGTGTAACCTCCCTGTTACTTCTGCAGTGATCCTATCTTACCTTGATTGTCTCCCTGCAGGATCTTCTGGAGTCTAGCTGCTTCTGGAGTACTTTCGATCTCCTCGCATTGCTTCCTCCATGTTTTTGTTTTAGCATCTCTTATGGCATATATGTATTTCAGATTGGCGGCTTTGTATACCTCCCATCTTCCAGTTCTTTTCGCCTGGTTGAATAGCCTTCAAACTTCTGTCCTCCTGGATGAGAGTTCGTGATTCCACCAAGGGGTCTCTCGTTTTGTTCTTCTTTCTTTCAGTGGGCAGCTTTCTTCAAAGGCTGATTTTATTGCTGATGTTATGAAGTCGAACAGCAATTCTACTTCTACCGGTGTTTGAGGTTTCAATGGGAAGTTCTTCAACCCCTGCTCTAGGATTTCGTTGTAGAGCTCCCAGTCGCAGGTTCTTGGGTTTCTGCTCATCTTAACTCTTTCAGGCGGTGTTTCTAACTTGAATCTTACGTATTTGTGGTCCGAAAGTGATGGTTCCTGGGACACGCTCCACTCGTTAATCACTCGTTCCGCACATTGTGGTACGATAGTGATATCGATAAACTCCCGCCTTGCCATGCTTGGATTTTGTAATATATCCCTTGCAAGTGCCGTATGTTTTAAATTAATTCATATATTCTAATATCTAGTCTAATTTCTGTGGTGTTTATGTTTTTTTAATATAGACTTATTAAACATTAACAATTATCAAATCTGTTTTCATAATTCCTGCCTGAAAAATATTTAAATTACTAATTGAATTTTCGCGATCATCAGATGCTAGGGGCGTGTCTGAAAATGTCCTTCTATTGACGAGACGTCGTCGGCTAGTATATCTCCGCGTAGTGGACGTTACGTTATTTTGGTAGTGCTTTAATTAAGTACGGGTGGTTGTTTCCTAAAATTATTTGTTTAAGTCCGGTCTGCGATATTCATATTGCAATGTTTACTTAAAATAGGTGTTAAACATGACTGAAGAAGGTTATTCTAAAGATCAATTGGAGAATTTACCCAAAGTAGATTCCATGACGATCGCAGAGTTTTTTCAAAAAGTCTCTCAGAATGGTTAGGCGATAGAGTGGAGGCTCCTCAAACAAGTGACTAAGGTGAACTAAGTACCTCTATCACAGAATAACTAATCTGTAGAATTGAGAAAACAACGGTAAAGGAGGGAAGCCACTGTGCTCGTGGCGCTAACTAATTGAGCGAAAAGAACCCTTGTGTGAGGGCCGGCTTTATAACATTTTGGGTTGGCTTTATAAATCCTGGGCCAGCTTTCTATATTCTGGGCCCGATTTTATCTTAAATTTTGTTTGCAAATAAATTCCATAAAAAAATATTTTCATGAAATTTATCTACCACATAAATTAATGAATGAAAAAACCAGCTTCTTTTTAAAAGACACTTGTTTCAAAAGCGGCCGGTTTTTTCATCTAATAATTTATGTGGTAGATAAAATTCATGAAAATAATTTTTTTTATGAACTTCATTTACCAAATAAAATTGAAAGATGAAAAGTCGGCCCAAGATTAATATAAATTAATTATAAAATAAAAGGTACACGAGAAGCAAAATATTTCATTTAAAATTATTTACATCAGAATCACATTTTAAAAATCGTAACAAAATGAAAACTGTTAACAAATTGTAAGTTATTATTAAAAATATGGTGACAGAAAACAGAAAAAACTAGTTTTGTTACTATCTGTGTACAAGCTACCTACTATTTGATTATAAAATTGCTTAACAAATGAGTTAAATTCAACAATTACGAAAAATAATTTCTAAAACTGTTGATATATTGAGGGCACAAATAACAGAGAATGTATGATACTGGGATCAGTCATCAATAACGATTTCCTCCATCTTATTTGATCCACAGTCAAAGTTAAATCATTATGACACAACTTCGCTTTTATAGTATACTGGTAGAAACGCAAAATCTGTTAAGTATTTGTTTATTAAATCTTATTTTATTTCTACGGCACCTGCGCGTGCTCTCAATAATACGTGACTCGTGGCAAACCGGTAGAAAGCATACATAGGTACTTCAGTACAGTAATTGTAATACAAAAACACATTTGTCAATAGTTATTATTTATCGGAGAATAAACGAAAATTTTCTTAATTTATTAATGTGCATTCTTCCAACAAAAGAATAATTTAATACTTAACAAGATGTCTACTTGAAAAGATTAATTAGTTATAATGCAGATATAAAATTCATCAACGTAAAATATATAAATAAGATCACTAGGCATCATTATTATTTAATTTAACCCATTTCCTATGGTTGATTATCTTCCCCTTACCTCCATTATCTCATCAGTCGATACCACACATCCTAAAACAATACACAATTAGTTAGCAAATAGGGTATTTTTTTAACACGCTCTTATTAGCTTCACTTGTATGTTTGTTTGTAACCGACTCTTTGGACTCGAATTTGACCCACTTTAAACGGACAGATTTAATTGAAACTTTGTACACTTACGAAGAACCGGTAACAATACAATAATTTGATAAGTTTATATCATTATCCTGATCAGGATCGCCAGTCCTTTTCTCACGTATCCTCTGCGTGAGAGCAAGAGGCTTAATATTGTAAGTATATTCCGTGATTCTCAGTTCGGTCGTTGGCCGAGCGGGCAAGTCTTAGTCGACGCGAAACGATGGACTCCTCAGGCGTGAGTTCAAATACCATCGCTGAAATAAAAAAATATTTTTTTTTTCAGAAATATCTGTTGGATCGTAATATGTTATAATATCAGCATCAATAAGCTTTTATAGCACATCAAACTAAAAAGTGAAAAATAAATATAGTTAAAAACTAAAAAACACGCTTTTAAAGCACATCAAACTAAAAAGTGAAAAATAATTATTAATATAAACTGAAAACAATAATGAACGAAAAATACTTGTATTATTGTGAAAAAAGCGTGGGGCGCTTTGTGCCATATTTTTCGTATATCGAGCAACCCACGCTTTTTTCACAATAATACTAGTATTTTTCGTTCATTATTGTTTTCAGTTTATATTAATAATTATTTTTCACTTTTTAGTTTGATGTGCTTTAAAAGCGTGTTTTTTAGTTTTTTTAAACTATATTTTTTAGGTTTTAAGAAGCACAAAAGAGTTACAAAACTATGTTTAGTATTATTTTTCTAAAACTGTAACCAACAATATCTACATATTAATTAATCAAATTAAACACCACAAGTAATACAATGCCCTGTATCCTTAAAGGTATCCCGAGGTACCTTTTGCGAGAGGATGCTACACATTTTGAGACTACAGACACATACACCCAATATCCGAGTTTAGGATGAATTTCTGCTTTAGAAAAAAAATCCCAGCTCATTACCATGGATCGAACCTGAGGCAAGTGTCCTTATCACTTGATCATAAAGTCATAGTATGCAAATATCAATGAGAAAAATCACGAATCGCTCAACAGCTTAGCAAATAGAATAACGCAACTCCCTTATTCTTATCTTTGTATTAAGTTACGTAAAATTTTTAAGTATAAAACTGAATAATTAATTTTGGATTTATAATAGTAAATTGGTAGTCATTCTACAACAACAGTGATCAGTAAACTTTGCTTTCCTTTGCTTTCCATAGTTAGTATATGATTAGCAGGTTGGCCACTATCATTTGTCTGTTCCATAACCTATGGCATACTGAAGAGAACAAATAAGTTCGAAATCGATCTATGTCTGGTTAGGAATTGACAAATGATATTAGCTATCGATCTATCATGATTTGAAGGTGTAATCCAATGCAGGTCGGGGTATTTGCCCGCTGAGTAGTTGTTTCGTTTAAATGATATTTAATAACAGTAGTTTAGTCCACTTGGGCTAGAGGTCGCCGCTCTGGGTACTTGCCTCGCAAGTCGGTATCCGCCACAGAGACATCTATGATGTCTGTCGAATAGTAGCATTTAGACCATACGAGAAGTTTCATACCTCTCACCACTACTCAATTTACCTTAGTTAGTATATGACTAGCAGGTTAGCCACTATCATTTGTCTGTTCCATAACCTATGGCATACTGAGGAGAACAAATAAGTTCGAAACCGGTCTATGTCTGGTTAGGAATTGACAAATTATATTGGCTATCGATCTATCACGATTTGAAGGTGTAATCCAATGCAGGTATTTGCCAGCTGAGTAGTTGTTTCGTTCAAATCATATTTAATAATAAACTTTGCAATCAATCACAGCAAATACAATAAACACACATCGATACACCTTATAAATCATATACAAATATACACCCTACTTTGTTAAAAAAAATCGTGGTGTTTTACGCACAAAAATATAATTACAACTCACATAATATAGACAATAAAGGCAACTCATGGAACTTATGTGAGTGGCTCTGACTCTGGTGTTGCTACCTTGCTAACCTAAAACAGTTCAAATTTGTAATAGAACTGTTGAAGTATATAATTCATACATGCATAACTTAAACCTAGAGATAATATAGTTTACTTTAAAGTTAATTTTTTTAAAAGAAAGACCATGTCTTATTTATTAAATTTACGCTTACTAGAGAAAATATTTTCTTTATTGCCCCAAAACAACAAAAAAAATGAGAAAATCGTTCGAAACCCAGGATCCCCTCATGTTCCGGTGCCATGGTAGATTACACATATGCATATGTATTTTTAATATTATTATTTTTTTAATTACTCAGATGTAATTGGTCCTCGCATAAAAAACAAAGCTATTCCCAGTGGCACAAAATAATTATTAACGCTGACAATCGTATTGGATATAATTGATGAGTGAATATTGATGCCAAACTCATGTGCAGCATTTCCTGGTGATAATACATCATATCCCAAAAGCTTAAATATTTTGCTTGTATCTCCGCTATTTTCAGTTGAATAAAATGACCCATTTGTTTAAGCTGACAAGGAATCCTGCGTAGTTATATTAGATTAAGGAGAATTAACCTCTTAAAAGTGTACAAAATACCTTAACTAGTTTTTGTGACAAATGTCCGGTGCGACTAATTGCCAACTCTGTATGAGTATGTGTGGAACATATAAACATTTTAACGAAAGAAAGGAAATGAAACACCTCTACGTTTTCCTTTATTTCCATCTGTTAAAAAAAATAAAAAGAAAATAAACAATTTGTTAAACTTTTAAAAAAGTAGGTAACCTACATACGTGATTCGTAAAAGTCATATACAAGAAACAATATTTCATAAAAATTGAAACGAGATTCTTCTAAAATCCCTGCAGAATTGTTCTTTCATCTCCGCTCCTGTGTCCGAGTTAAAAAGACACTCGCATTTGTCAGAATTCTCAGCTGAGAACGACTGGTGGAGGAAGGGCGCCAGAACATTCGTAATCATTTATATCTGTCGCGTATCTTCTCTTCTGCCTCACGTGTTTTTTGATTAAGGCAAACAACAGAGTAATAACCTGCTTCTCTACCTGGCTAAATGAATTTTAAAATTTACTTTTACTCTTAAATGGCTCAACTTAAATATACACTACTTATTACAGAAAATGTCGTTCTCTACCTTTTGCTCTTGTCAACACATTTAAAATGAATGAGTTAATTAATGTTTTTGTAGGGTGAATAAGACGCATCTAACAAAAGTACAAAAATATTTTGTAAAATATAATTTAACAGATGTATTTCAGTAGCTTATTTCAATGTACCAGTTCATCAAAAATTGCAGGAACTGCTCATTCCTGTTCTTATCAAGATCTTACAACTGGTCAAGTAATGCGCTGTATGCAACAATTCTCAACAATTAGGTCATATCACGTTAAATGGTCTACATAGCAGATATGGACTTTTTGCCTATGTTGGTGAATTTATTAAGAATATGTTCCGTTAATCAATTTGGTCCTTTTAGTTAGCGATTGTGCGTTCTGTAAATGTAATATCGCTGAAAAATAGGTTATTTACGAAGCACGGTTACTGAAAAAATGGTAGATTTGACAAATTCTAGTAGGTGAATGCGGCTAATATTTCGAGGGATTTATCAAAGCAAAGAAGTGTGGTCAGTAGGAGCACTTAATTGAAAATCATCCTTGATATGTCTGACATGACTTAAAAAAACATTGCAGTTGCCTCATTATTCATCCTAATAATAAGGCCAATGTCCCTTAATGAGAAATGTATCGTTTTAACTAATTGCAAAACTTAAAATAACACAACAGAATAGTCTTGATTTGAAGGTAAGCCAGATAGCTTTTAATACGTACCATTAAATATAAATAAGCAAACTAAACGCTTCCAGAACAACGCATAGACTTTATCACAAACTACAGAACATCATAACATAAATCAACAACAAATTGTCAGTGTTTACAAGTTAGAATGATATCTTCGTCATTTAAATCTGATGTGATTTGAGTTTAAAGCGTCCCGTAAATGAGGCACAATTGAGACTACTAAAAGACAACCGCTGTCAAATTTTCAGATACCGGTTCAGTTGATACGATTTGTTAACGGAAAATACACTTAATAATAATTCATAACTTAAATTTAAAACGTTTGTTTAAGAAATGAATTATTTAATCGTTAATATTTTCATCACAATCATCGTGATGACTGATGGTGATGACTTACTATAAGGAAGTTTTAAAAAGTCATTGTCTTCATCATCAAACCTCACATTTAAATTAATAATTATCGGCTCAACCTCATCACTGTTTACATTATATTCTTGTGCCTAACATTGTCCCAAATACATGGATTAATTTGATCCCGATTTTTTGCCACATCCTTGAAATATGTCCGAAAACCAACTTTTCTAATTTGCAGATCACAATATTGTTTGCAAATATCCCACACCAACTCTATTGGATTATATTGGCAGTGGTAAGATGAAAATATTAGCACTTGATGACCATGTTGTTGGTGCCATTCATCTATGAGATACCCTGGTTTTGTTTGTTCTAGCCACAAAAATGTAGGAGTTCAACTTCCAGGGCATTTTGCAAAAATAGGAAACCAACGAGCTGATCTTTTAATTTTGCTTTATTTCAGGAAGCAGGAACTGGCTCTACTAATAAACTGTGGTATGAAACGTTATCGATCATCACTATGAAGGGTGCAGCAAGATTTGGTATTAGTTTTTTCAAGATCCATTTTTTGAAAGAATTCTGGTCCAGTGAATCATTGTAGTACACCAAATTTGACTTTGTGGAGAACAATGAGTACCAAACTATGCTTCATTCCAGCATGCGGCATAACAAAAACGCTTCCAATTTACTGTATAGCGCTTTCCATTTAGCAAAGATCCATCCCACACACCCATTTGCTTCACTACTTCATTAAGTGTCTTAATTGTGATATGTTTTTCCTCGTCTTTCATGGTATATAGGATGCTGCAAAGTGACCTCCCCGAACCTTTTTTCCTAAACTAGGTATAATGGAAAAAAAATAAACAATGCCATTTTAAAGGTAGGCGGTCATACTTTATTTTTACGAGGCGTTACAACGTTATTTACACCTTCTTTTCCAGAAACACTCATATTTCTATACAAAATTTAAAAGGAAATTAAATTTTAAGAAAAAAACAAATACAGTTATATTCTATTTATAACCATTAAAAAGTTATAAACAAAAATAATATTGAAAAATAGAAATATATATATATATATATATATATATATATATATATATATATATATATATATATATATATATATATATATATATATATATATATATGTATAGAAATATGCGCGTTTCTGGAAAAGGAAGTATAAATAACGTCGCGACGCCGAGCGCCGTTTGACTTGAAAAGCAAAAAACCATGTAAAAATAAAGTTTGACCACCCACCTTTAAAATGGCTTTGTTTCTTCAATTAAACCTAGAGAAATAGGCTCGAGGAGGGAACTTCGCTTTGAGACACAGTTACGAATTTCTCATTGGACTACATCATCAACATTAGTCTTCAATGTACGTTTGTTATGTGATTCTCTAGAGTAATAAGGGGTTCACCAAATTTGCATTCTGCATTGATGCGGTTTATGCTTCTCAATCTAACTTTTAAGTCGTCAGCTACTGATGCACTGAAGATAATGGTAGCAAGGGTTTATTATTTTCTCAACAAGATTCATTACAAAATGCCGGTCTTGTTTCTGTGTATTGTAGACAGAAAATATTGTTGATATGAGAAATGTCAATTTCAATTTAAATTTAACACTGAAAACAAAAAATTGTGTCAACATATTTTTCTGCCAGTTTCTAAAAATTCAAAGTAGACATTCGATATTAATAAATATGACAGAACTTAAGTTATAATTAGGGCTGTCAAAAATGTTTCATAGGAAAGTGGCATACGCGAAATTAACTAATACGAGAAACAATAAACTGTTACAATTTATAACAATGTATGTAAAATTTACTCTCTTAACTAGCTTGATGAACTAGCTTGCTTATCACAAACTGGAGAAGATGTGTAGCCATTTTCCAGCATCAGGTATGTTTCTATGGTTGTCTCCATGAGTTATGTTCGCTTTGGTGAAAATATATTCTTATATTTTGAAAACGACCGTTCGACATCTACTGATGTAATACACGCATACGTAAAATAGTCTTTGAACGCACTTAACAGATCTGGGGCTGCACCATCACATATTTCTCTTAATTTGGTAAACCCGGTGTGTTCATTTAACACACTTGCGAACTTTTCTTTAACGCACTCATTTGTTGCGTCACCTATAGCGTGTAGCAGCAGATTTACTTCGTCCACTATTTTCAGTGACTCCGCTAACGACAACGAACTGTTTTCTAATTTTCTTATGCTTTTATGTAATGGTTTATAGTTTTTCGCAATATTTTTTAAAGCTGTTTCAACGGAAATATCTTCGAAATTTGTCTGGCGCTCCTTTAATAGCTTCAGCCTCATCTGAATTGAATTGTAGTATCACAGCTTTTATTTGTTGGAAATATTCAGCATAATAAAAAGCTGCCTGCAGCCATGTTCCCTAACGTGTAAGAATAGGCTATGGTGGTTCAGGAATACCGGGACACTTGCTATGAAATGCACGGAGACGTTTAGGAGATTTAAGAAACACTTTCTTTGTATTTGCTATTAATGCATCCACCTCTGGAAAACCTTTTCGGATAGTTTCTGCCACAAGATGTAAAGCATGCACTTTACACGTAACATGTATAAACGTACAACCTTGTTCTTGCAAAGAACGGCCTACCGAACTCATTGTCACGGCGTCATCAGTCACAAACATCAACACTTGACTTTTTGATAGTTCAAATTTGTCTAACGTCTCCAGCACCACCCTGGTAATTGTTTCGCTAGTACACTGACTTAGTCTTTTGCTAGCTAGTAACAGTGGAGCTGTCGATTTAAGAGTGTCCAGTACTCGTACTATAATATTTAAAATAGATTTTTTTTTATTGTAGTCTCATCAACAGATAACCACAGCCGGGTATTTTTTAATTCACATTTCATCTTATTTACCATGTCTACGTGTACAGTTGGTAGATAGTTACATAACGTTGTGCGACTTGGTAACTTCACCTGCGCATTGTATTTATTCCAGAACTCTCGAAATGGTTGTTTATCGAGAATGTGCAGCGGAACATCACAGGCAATCAGCATTAATAGTAAATCAAACATAAACTGTGTTGTCGAAGGCACGCCATTTTTTTTTTTTTTATAGTGTACACTATTTACGTGAAGTCCACAATCACGCTTATCCCAGCACATCAAATCTTTCTCACACACTTTACAAATTACTTTAGCACCATCATAAAATAAATCCGGGAATTCACCTATGAATTTATTCACTTTGTCAGGAAATGGCCGTTTTCTGCCTCTGCGTACGTCTGCCTTGCTTTATTATTAAATTAATATCAACAATACAGTACAACAAATAAAATAAAGACACAAAAACAATATGCAATACGCCCAAGTGACTTAACGTGTACACAACTCGAAAGCTAATAATAGACTGGACTGAAGAAAGAGTTTCGGGGTCAATGTGAATGCCGGAGACAGTAAGTACATCTGTACTCTACGACCATGATACACAGAAACGATTTGCAGCTTTAATTATAATCCATAATACGTAAATCATTTTATTGCATCAGCATATATACGCTGAGTGCTGATGCCGTTGGGATAAGAGTAAAAACAACAAACATAATGCATATTGGTGCATACAGTCTCCAAGATAGCTAAAAATATCTATAAAAAGCTTTATAGGATGTTATGAATGAAATTGCAAAATTCATCGATATTTACTTTTACAGAGTCACTTATTATACATTTATAGCATAATTGCAGAAATAGTTGAAGATATTTGAACATTTTGAGGTACAAATTATGTTATTATAAGATAGTAGCCGGTTAATGGTTAGCATACGGAAATTTTTTTACGTCACCATTACGATATCTTGAGGCTGACATTCTGACATCATATTAGAGTACATTAGATATTTTTTATGTAATCCGTTTTGGTCCCTTACGTCTAAAGCATGACCAAAAAATTACGTCAATATGACCATCTTAACTGGGTAAAAATACAATCTAAATGTGTAGTGAAATTTTATTGGGGTCTTCTTTTTAAGTTAAGGTATTATTATTTACTAGAATAATTTATTACCTACTTCAATTTTATGATTTCCGACTGTGATGTGATCGATTTAACTGCTGTCAACGAACAATTTGCAGTTCAAGTTCTAGAACAACAGTAGTTAGTTTTGATAATGACAAACCTTTTTGAAGTTTGTGTTGATATAATAATAGGCCCGAGCATTAAAATATATGTAATCTATAATGAAATTATTATATTTATTTAAGTTACCTGACTGTAATTTAAACAAGATGGTGTAGCAATAATAGTAAATATATTTATCATTATTTATGTGAAGAGAATTAATTGTTCATGGCAGGTAAAAGAGCACAAAATTGTTTTGGCTTTTAATGAAATAAAAATTTCATTGTTTGGATTCTTCTAAGACAATGTACACTTGCGGACAGCAAAAAATGGGACAACTCTTATCACAGATTTTTTGCTAAAATTTAGTTGTTTATATTGGGATTATTAATATTGTTGCATTCCGACAACAATCAGTACATTTAAATTTGTCAGAAAAATACGGATAGAAATTGTGTTTCGTATTGGGAATTTAAACCGTACCCTTGTGGCTAAAAATCGCACTCTAACGAAACGAGTAATCTCTTTGTTTATATTCATTTGATCGGATTTGTATAGTCTCTTTGTCGGCGTTTCACTAACATTTTCTTTATTTTATCAACGTTTATTCCACAACATGCCAAGGAAAAATGTGCAAAATACGAATTGTTGTGTGTAAAATTGTCATTCAAGGAAAATGCGGATAGATCAATTCAATTTTACTATTCTCTCAATAATAACGCGGGGTTTGTTTATATCAATAATAGCTGCGGTATTGTGGAGAAAATAGATAGAGGAAAAGTATGGGAGAAAGCATAATTGACGGGAAAAACATTAACTTTGGCAATGCGTTTCCATTTCAAGCCACAGGACTATAATACAGATATATAAAGTTAAATAGTGACATTTTTAGGTTAAGTACGAAAAATATAATGTAAAATAGGTTAGACTTATTGAATATACTTACCACTTATCAAATTTAGATTAATGTAATAATATATATTTTCTTACATAAAAAAGAACACACAAAAGCAAATAAATCGAATGTAAACGAAAAAAAAAAAGTCAACTGATTATTACTCGTCTGATCGCAGCGCCATATAAGCTGTGGTGATTTCAGTTCCCAACTAATGAAATAATAAATTTAAAAAGTTACTTATACACTACGCAAGACGAGTTGTCCCATTTTTTTGTCCGCAGCTGTACATACTGTTGAAGAAAAAATGATCTTGTTAATTTTTAATCATATACAGTTAATACAAATTCAGAATTCTGGTATAATTTAGTGCATCGAAAGAATTGCTTCCTGTTTTTTATTTTTTTAAATATTTTCTTTTTTTAATTACATACATACAGTATGTGTATTGTCCGAACGTTATTTGTGGCATTCTCTAAATTTTTCTCATTCTTTTTTTTCAGACTACCACATTAATAATTTTTCGTTATCTAAAAAATATAGTTACTCAGTATGTTACGGGAAAAATAAACCTCAGCGTTTGTGACTTTACATAAAAAAATTAGTCAGAGGCTGTTTTTTGACAACTAATATGAGACACAAAAATATTATAATTCCCTAATGTTTCGGAAAATGAATCTCTTTCTTTTTTTCAAAGTTATTTATTTTTTTTTTTTAGAATATGTCAAGCATGAAACTTACATAGAACTGTTGATACTTAAAAATTATACAATATTAATTTTGTTCAATTCTTCTTTTAACATCGATTTTTCGATTTCACTCTTTCTACTATAACTTTTATGCTCATCTAACCTTACACTGAGGGTCTATATGACTTTCACATATAATGTTAATTACACTCACACGGAATACTGTGAATACAGTTTTTTTAAATTTTGCTTACAATTTACCGGTTTTGTTTTTGTTAAAATTGATCCCAAAGTATTACTAGTTTGAAATACTGTCCTAGCATGAAACTTATCTCCGACACGACGTAGTTTTTCTGATAAACTTTGTATATAAGGAATTATTGTTTTATATTAGTATTCAGGTTTTTGTTGTACCGGATTATTAAGCCTATTCTCAATATTTATTAGAGTCCTATATTGGATATTCATTATTTATTAATACCTCTTTAAGACATTCTTTCTCATTATTTAGTATTCAATCATTAGATGAAATTATTTTTGCCCTGTAATACAAACATTTAACTTTTAACATTAATTGCCTGGTTAGATTTAAAATTTAAATATCCATTAGTATGGTTATTGTTCTGTATACACTAATTTCAAATGTGTTATCAATTTTTATAACCAAAATATCCAAGAAGGGTAGTTCATTATTACTCTCTACTTCTAAAGTGAATTTAATGGATGGTTCCTTATCATTATCGTTTTCTAAAAAATGATATAATAACTCAATATTATGAGGCCAAATTGCAAAAATATCGTTGACATATCTACACCAAATAATCAGTTTATTACATAATTTGGTATATAACTATTTTCAAAATCCTCCATAAGTATATTACTTAATATTGGAGACAATGGAGATATTTGATGGATTTGGATTGCGTGTTGTTTGTAAATGTTATTTATTCATCACAGTGCACAGTTCGAGTGTCAGTTTATGTGTTGTTAGCGTATACAAATTTAATGTT